>JAUZNC010005696.1:0-35334 GCA_034780395.1 Vannuccia rotundouncinata | reverse complement strand
TTTTCCATAACTTTGCAAATGACTGAAGTGAGAGAGATTGGACGGTAGTTGGCGGTGGAGGCTTTAGAACCCTTTTTATACCCTTGAAACTCCAGACTTCGTTTGGTGTTGTGATGGGTTTACTGTGAACGTATTTAATTTCAAGTTTTTTATTTTCACTTTCTTTATTTCACGATATTTTTTATTGCCACCTTCTACTAAATATAATTTTATTTTTTTTATTTCTGATGCTGGATGAATTTATTCATTCATTTCTTTCTATAAATATCTTGCTGTAATATCAAAATATTTCATAATTATTTCTCATGTATAGGCAAGTTTAATTAATCCTAATTGCTCGCAACTTGCAAACATATAAGATACGAAAGTTAAACTAAGTTTTAAAGAATAAAATACAACAACGACATTAATGAATACTAACGAGCTAAATCTCTCTAAGTTGTCATTTTTGTTCTTTTTATGTTTCAGGCTCAGAATCTGCCGCTGATAAGTCTCGCTCTGAGGTGAGAAACCTTGACTGTTTACACATGAAAATCGTAAAATATCTTTTTTAGTAATCGATTTCTTAATAATAAATAATATGTGGTAACAATAGCATTGTGTGGTTTATCCCACAACCTCTGACGTCAACAGTCAGATAAAGGCTACTTCTGCTCAAGTTTAACTTCACCAAAACAGGATATGTAGCAAAAGACTAAGGATTAATTAAAAATCTTTTAGCACAGCCTATGGCTAAGACATTTGTCAACTCATGCTCAATTCATATTTTTAAAATTATTAAAACTCTAACAGTTACACTTTTTATGATCCTTACCTATTCGTTGTGTTTTTAAAATGTAAATTTTATTATAAAAAAACAATAAGGTTGAGCTTATAAATGTGAAAATATGCAACACGTTTTATTATTTTGATAATTATGGATTTATTTTGAACAAAATATTATCAGGGTTCTGGAAACAAGAACATTTTTGTTTGCGGATTCCAATTCTTGTCAATCTGATATTATACTTTCTTTTTTCAATCACGACCTTCTTCCTGGTGTATTCTTTTCTTCCTTAAATATTCTGCGTGATCCTACTTAGAACAGGGTCACCATTTTAACCATAATCAGCCATTGTCTTTTGCACTTTTATTATTGTTCGTGTCCTTAAAGAATAAGAAAAAACGGAGCCATTGTCAACGCCCCCATTCCAAAAGCACCCATTTTTAAAGTCAATTATGCGCCAACTCAAATCGAATCAATTGAGATAGATAATGCAGCCGAATTTCTTCTATATAGGGGAAAGATTTTCCCTAAAACCTCCCTTATCAAAACTAGTTCTACCATGACAATTTATTTGGACGATAAATCTTCACTTGCTTATTTCCTTGGGTTTGTTCGCTGAACTTGCGAGAGTTTGAGATGTGTTTGAGGATCACAGGTAGCCCCCACTAAAAGTCTCATAATTCGTCTCGGGGAATTTGTTGACCTGGGATGTTTATGACTTGAAGTACTTTATGTCCAACTGAAGAGTAATCTTTGCACATCTTAAGATTAATTCGCAGGTTGACGAGTTCATATCACCTCAAGAGGAGTAGATATTCACCTCACTAACTGGTAATTCAGTACTTTTCAATTATTGAATATATATAACGACAAATTCCCACTATGAATGTTAAAAGTTAACTTTATTTCTCGATTAAATGGAATTCTATGTTGTAGTTTTTTGGGTGAGCTAAAATAATGTCAGGAAATGTATCTGTTGAATGTTTTAAAACCTTTTTTTGTTTGACTTCCATCTATATAAAGTAATGTGAACAAATTGTGTCTTATCTCTGATGTTTGATATAAGACCACACCTCACAGTTAATTTGTGATTGCATTCAATCTACAGTGTCTGCCAATAATCTACCTACTAGTTGCAAAGTTAGAAAAGTTACTTTTTAAAAAACATTCAGTCTGAAAATAAACAATTTTGTAACCATCTTTTGAAGGGAGTGACGCATAAAGTGGGATAGATAGATAGTGTAAGTGGCTCGGGGCAATATTTAAATTATTTATGTTATATATTCATTTTGTGTCTGCGGTATACATATTGATATAGCATGCAAATGTTTGCGCTAATAACCTCGTATCATTTTGAGTCTTGAAATATTGTCATATTGACTAACTTAATGTCATAAAATTTTGATATCAACAATAAAAGGGACATAAACTATTGCTATTTCCCAGTGTTCTCATGCCAGCAAGGACTCTGAACGTCGATGCATACTGCAGCCAGGTGGCGTTTTAATGGTGAAATTGTTTGGCATTTACACATTGCTGTGCAGAACTGGTGACTCATAGAGTTTATCTTGTCATTCATTTATTCATTCATTCAGTTTTTGTTTGCTGGCTTCTGTCTACTGCCATTTGAGAGGATATCATGAGAGATTGATTGTTTCTGCTCTAGATCGTGTTCTGTATATTATGTTAAGTTGGCACTGTGCACTCTGCACCCCGTCTTGCTGGAAACGAAGGGCTACTC
This sequence comes from Vannuccia rotundouncinata, assembly GCA_034780395.1. NCBI lineage: Eukaryota > Metazoa > Platyhelminthes > Proseriata > Coelogynoporidae > Vannuccia > Vannuccia rotundouncinata. Next base: position 32,827 of record JAUZNC010005696.1, on the reverse strand, counting down.
TCTGAGTAACCTCTTAAACTTTGTAGGCGTCGACCATGTTTGAGGCTGCTACTGGAGGAGTCATTGAAAGTATTAGAATTCTAATTTTAGTTACAGATTTTATGAATTGGCTAAAAGTCAACAAATGTAATCTGACTTCCTCTAGAGTTATTATACCAAATATTCTGTATAAATGTAACATTGCTTTAATCTTTTATGCAAATACTAATCATAGAATGATTGGTATGTATGTACAGAATTATGAAAAAATCACCAACGTCGTTTTTTGTAAGAAAATACCTACATTTTAAAATTATCGTAACACTTTATTCTCATTTGTAAGGAAAAGGACTACTGTAGTATTCTGTACTGATTTAATATCTATTGCATAAAATTAGTCATGCAATTTATAATACATTTTATCAATCGTTTTCTGATCGTAGTTCTTTTAATAAAATATAAAAACTATTGCGCTGGTAACATTGCAACCGAGAAACAACTTCTGCAAATGATGTAATCAGTTCTCAGGACCGAGGACACATTCCAATCTTGTTTTGATTACACATATTAAGTGATATATAATGAGTGCCATCAGTTTTGGAGTGACCTTGGCTCACATGACTATATTATTAGATCACTGACTGTCTCAAGACATATTTGTAGTTATTTAATCTGTCTGATCAATTAGTCTTACCAAAAAATTACTTCATTTTTAATTAGAGCGACATTGTTGAATGTAGTTGTGTGTATGCGGCTTTTAATGTTGTTTAAGAGGTGGTTACAGTGAGAATTTCCATGCGAACTTCTCAAGTTACCCCCTTCCCCGAAAGATGCTAATCAAACCTGGCGATGAATTTGTTGTCTATTTTAGTTGAGGGGTGTAGTACTAGTTATAGTCTTGTTTCTAGCAGGCCAGAGACTCTATTTTGTTGCTTTAGTATCGCTTGCTGGATTTCGCGACAAGCAAGGAAATGTTCTCAGCCCCCGAATGACGGCCAACTTCCACATTTGAGATTGATTGATTAACAATCTTTTGCTGTTTTGACACTTTCTGAATTTATTCTGTAAATTCGGATTTTTTTTAAGAATTCATACCCAGAACTAAGTGAAATGTTGTTACAGTTTTGCTTTTAATATAGTTCTATTTTTAATCTGTTCTCTTTTTTTAGACTCAATTTTAGAACCTATCTTTGTATAATTATTTTAGTGCGATTGATATAATTTCATTGACTTCGTGATATTTTGTTTATAATTAACAATTACAGTCATTAACAAACTTGAATGTCAATAATTCGTTTCACTATGTATAATGAAATACGGTACTTAATACATCAGTCAAATTTAATCATTTATAACAATGTTCTCCTGATTTGTATATTTTAAGTTGTTTATTACATTTTATCTGACAATATTCGGCGCATTAATTTAATTAATTATTCAAAAAGTTAATATATATGGCATAAATCTGTGTAACTTTTGAATCTAGCAATATATGAGAAAGTTTATCAAGTTTACAGTATATAAAATATATTAAAGAATAATGTAGGTAAGTATTATCTGTAGTGTATATGCAGTAAAATATTCTTTATTATACGTCTGTGAAAAGTTATCAATTTGTTTCCACGTTTTGGAAGTACACGTGTATTTTAACCATGTCAAATATATATCCCTGATCGATAGCGAATATGAACCCTATTTTATTTCTTTCTCCCTCTATATATGTATATACTACAGATATTAAGTATTATGTACCAATGTAAAACACATCCATCGGATTGGGCTTAGTATACACACTTTCTTCTGTAATGTGATATTTTAGCTTTTTTACATAAATTGGAATACTTATATATACGCTATGTTATGTTATTTATGCCAATAATATGATAACATTTAATCCAACTCGTTTTATTATTAAAACAAATAATGACAATCAAATATAATAATTTTTAAGTGCTGCATGCATATAAATAATACCTTAATTTAATTACATTAATTATGCATTATTAAATGATAAATTTCTTATATAATTTCCCGAAAAATCAAGTATATTTCAATTTTTTTGGTTAGTTTTAAGATAATTATCACGAGTTTTTTAGACAAATGAATTCGAATGTAAAATGAATTAAAAAAATTTTCAATATAGTTTACTACAAAATACAATCACACTTAAAAAAGAACTGGTTGATTGCTTTTCAGAGCAATTCTGTTTTTATGTAATTAACTAATTATAATATTTATTAAAATTTTAGATTTTTCAAAAGTTTCTTTGATTTCTGTTATTATCCAAACAATTATTTCACGCTATAACTTATAGTTTTCTGAATTTTGCTAAATCAAAGCATTTCGTATATATTATGGTAGAAAATGTAACTCGACAAGTTATAATTTGGTCTGAAAATGAGCGTGTATATAATTGACATTAACACAACACATCAAATGGACGACATCTTCTGTGTGTTCTTATGTGAACTTAAATTGCGGGTCAAATGTTTACATTAGTTTAATTGTCTTCTTTGTATTTCCTGAGATTTGACTGTATGTTAGACAGAATGTATGCTGTTTATATATTATATTGTATATCTATAAATGAATTAACACCATTACACGTAGAGTGAAGAAGTGTTCCTGCTAGGTGTTGGTATATTTTATTAGAGTATCAACATTGGTTGCGTAGCTCAATATTTCACCAATTTAAAGAAAGTGTTAGTACACTTTGATACTGAACTTCCGGAATTTGAGGTCATTTAGTCCATCATTCAAGTCTTCTGTACATGGAAATAATGATATGAATAATCTTATATCCTGAAATATATACTATATACCTGATAATCACATAACTCTATAAATATGTTTGTATTTTTTGCATGGATATCACGAAGGTGGTCTCTCCTTGGGGTCTTGTTCTAAGAATCAATGAAAGTGTTTTGAAAGTTTCACAATATTATTGAGTTAGGACACGTCTCTTATGAATAAAATGTCGAGTTCTAATTAATCTGTCTAATATGTGTTATAGATGATATTTAGTGCCGTATCAAAATTATATTATCCGAGCATTCCATTCTAGTTTTCAATCATAGTTGAAATGCCATTTACACAATGTGTGGTCATCTTCTAACTATATACTATATTATTTTCCACAGTTCATCGCTGCTTCGATCTGCAGTTAACATTTAGATTTTAGGATCAGCATGGTTATAAGCACTTGCATTTACCCATAAAATGACATGTTGATCGCATATGGTATAAACACCATCTAGCTTCTCTCTTCCAATACTATATATCTATAAATTATATATTCTATGCAATTTTCCCCGGCAATATATCTTTTAAACTGTTTAGTTTAGTTGGTCGGCGTCAATCTCAGCAGCTAATAAAGATGTAGATTCGAAATACGGAAAAAATAGCCAACGTGTCGGTAGTTTGGCACGAAGTTTCGTGCTAATTCAGCAAATTTCCATGCCACAAGTGTTTACTTATCACCCAAATTATTGTATATATAGAGAATAATTCCCTTTTGCTATCTGGGGAGTAGCTAGTACGTCATTGTTTACTGTAGGTCTGTGTCTCTTGTATTATGTGGGACAACTTTCCTGAAACAGTTGGATAAAAATAATTATTTGGGCGCTTATGTTTTTTATCGATTTGATTGTCGTCTAGTCTCGACCACACTTTGGGAATTGGGAAAGCTGCTAATTTGTCTCTTTCTCACGAAATTTATGGCTTCTATTATAATATTTTGTCATTCCGGTAGGTAGTTTAAGGTATATATCCAAACCGAACTTATTTGACGTATAGAGAACCAACCCATTTGCTGTGTATAAATTTAGTCTTCTTTGCTGTTTTTGTTGAATTTCTTTTGGCTAATGATAAGTTGACAAACTGAATCATACTCCTACCACTTATTCTGCCTTTCTGACTGCATCTTTTGCCTGTACTGTATGTAGTAGGTTCCTATATATGCCAGTGAAAACAGATAAAACAGCATCTTATCCAATTTCCATCATAAATGAGTTTCTTCAACGTCTCGGGCCTATCTGTCATGTGTATAACTGCAAATTGTTGATCATTTTGACTGTTAAATTATAAATTTTCTTCTTTTCTAGCTCTCGTATAGAATATAAATATCCAAACATCTTCATATCGGATTAGTTGTTAAATAAATTTCAATTATCCAGGGCTAATAGCAAACACGAAGTCGACATTGGCTATTTCGTCATCGGTTATTTCATGGATAATATATCTATTTCTAATAATATACCTTTTATATTAATATTTGATAACACAGACGAATACATAGAACCAAAAGTAATGTATATGATTGATTATTGTATTGATGCTTTGTCCTCCTTGTAGGCATTATCCTACGAACCGGAACCAAGTCCATGTTACAGTGCTTCTTCTGGGGACACACTTCAGAGTCGGCAATCACGCCCAAGAACGGTAGGAAGCAATCCGTCCTGTTGATTTAATTTTCATTTATTGACAATTTAATCGATTTCCTGCTTATGTGTTTTGGTTTATTATGTGTGACGGGTCCCTTAATAGAATTTATCAAGAAATCAATTATGGAAAAGAATCAATGCATTTTAAAGGAAAAATAGTATTTTTTTATTCTGAATAATAGATCAATTAATTATTATTATTAAATCTTTCAATTGAAATTTTGTAAAAATCTACAATTTAAGTGGGAAATAATGGATGGGTTTTTAATCACTTTTTGAAAACAGGAAGTCTGTAGGTTTATTACGCCAATAAATAATGGAAAGGGTTCTTATATAGTGTCTGGGATTCAACACACAGTAGAAAATGTTTTAAGTAATACAGTTTATAACAACTTCTTAAAAAGGAGCAAGAGTTGGTGGGAACTTAGAGAATAAATTGTTAAAGGACTGGCCTGGGAAGGTGTCGGAGAAAGTTCATTAATTTTAAATTGAGCTCCAAACAGAAGTTACTGGAGAAGTGATATTGTGATAAAATAAATTATTCTTTGTCATTAAGAAAGTATTTTGCTTAGAAACGTCACTTAAGATAGTGAATAATGTAATATAAGTATTTATATCGGCTGCAATGAAATCGGTATACAATCAATGCTGATCTTAAATTCCACAGTTTAATCCACTTGATTACATAATAAGTCTAATAGCTTCTAAATAACGATGAATGATGTATAGACGAATTTACTGACTATGCAAAGATCTCAGCCTGACACACCACCCAATGCTTCACCTGTGATCTGGAATTTCATATACACTTAAATAAATTGCCGCACGCGGCACATTCTTCGACAAGATGTAGCTGGCTCACATTCTCTGTCAAGCCAAGCTGTTCACATTGATCCGACACCCCATCAAGCCAGCTATTGCCGCATCCTGACAACACACATCTTCTCCACATGTCAACTGGACAATTTGTGGTCATGGGAACTGAGACTTCGGCGACGGTTGCCTTTATAGCCGACTGTTTTGTTTTTGCAGCAGACTTTTTATTGGTGTTGATTATTCTAACCTAATTGATTCCGTCTGAGAGGAGACCACCCTCTCCTCGTCTCTCTCTCTCATATCAGCCGGTATACAGCCCAAATTTAAACTTCGCCCTATTGATAACTGAATCGACCTCGCCTTTACTCTCTCTCCTTCTCCTCCCTCACTTTCCCCTCTATCTTCTTGAAAAATGAGTCATCTCGGATTTTATTTCAAGATTGACTAGACAGAAAATAGGGGAATACCAACGTATCCCTCATTTGATATTCCAGCCGCATCCGGGGTAGTTTAGCTCTCTGCTATATAGCCCGGGTGTGATTAATGCTATCAAGTATACTCTGTAGCTATCAGCGTGATTGCGGATTCTATTTGTATTCCTTTGATTGGGAGTGAAAAAGGGTTGATTAGGTTATACTTGTAGGCCCCCCAGGTATTTTAAAGGTGGAATGTGGAGTATCTTTGATATTTATTAATTGATTTTTAAATGCCTATGATCGAAACTTTTTATTCATTTGATTCAGATTATTAATTGTTGCAATTGTTAACAAAATCTTGCGAATTAACATTTTACTAATTGGATCATAAGAAACACTGTAGTCGGGTTTTATCAAGGAGTTGTTCAAAATCGTAATAAATGGAATTCCTGCTTAATTGTCGCAGAGAAAATTGTAATCTCCTAATTACACATGGCAATAACGTGCATTGATTTATTCCTTTTTGGATCAATAGTTGAAACTATGGGACAACGGGAGAGTATATTATTTAGAATGGAGACAGCTACAGAGAGGGAATTTTGTTATATGTATCTACTCCTATTTGGCTAGTTCTGTTAGTAGCGTTCGGGTCTGGGAAAGGTGAGAATCATTAGAACCTCTTCCTTCTCCAAAGATCCAGGGAACTTTGCTTCCTTGTATAGCTGGGGGTATTAGCATCTATTTGTTGCTTGGAAGTGGTGATTGAACAATATCATTTATCAACCTTGTGAATTAATATTGTTACATAATAATTATAATACTGAGTGATGTAAGTTTACCCCACTGAGTTATCTGTGGTTTTGTTAAAAATTATCTTGTGGAAATTGTATTACGATACCTTCCTGGATAATAAAGGCATTTATAACTTTTAAGAATTGTTTAAATCTAATAATTATTGTTTACAATAGCGAGCATTTCTTTATTAAAGTATAGATTTTATAAATCATTATATTATTATTATATTTTTAATACTATAACGTCACAATAGAAAGTCGATTTTGCAAGATATCTTTCAAATGATTGAATTAAAGTGCGTAATTTAATGGGGTATAATAGAGAATTGATTTTATTTATCAAAGTTTTAATTGGGGTTTAGATTTCCTCGATGAATTAACTTCTTTGAAGTTATATTTCTGATCTTGCAGACACATGTTTCACATTATTTATGTGGATCAATATTTAATAGTGCTATATGGTTTTTAAATTATAGTAGTTAGTTCCTTTCGATCCTTTTTTATAAATGCGCACATGTATAATCCTTTATTGTAGCACCCATTTTTAAACATTTCTGACAACTATTCTAATAATAAAACATCTAATTAAATTTTAATGTACAAAGGATATTTATGTCATGTGAAGAATTATTTTAATATTGTTTGCTATCATCTAACTTTGCATTATATAATATAGAGAATTTGGGATATTACCCAGAGATTTTTTAACAATCATTAAAATATGTTATCGCTTTGAACTCCTAGTTTACAGCACAATGCAGATGAATAATTATATCTATAAAGAATCATTGACTTAAGGCTTGAGAAAAACATCGCATTAAGTTTAAATCCAGCCAAGTGGCTGTAATGTTTTAGTAATTGAGACGTTTCTTTGCTGACTCATGCGATCCGGCCGTCTGACCTGAAATAAATTATTGACTCTGGTTGTTATTTGTGGACGGTTTATTTGCTCAAACAATAATTGACTCTTCAATATATTATGGGATCAAGCATTGACTCATCCCCTCATATTCTATGACCATTTAGTAATAATTTAACGAGATTTAGCTGTCGAATAATTTCCTTTCGATGTTTAATAATGAATCTCTGGAGATATTATCTGCGAATAGGTTATCCGAGGTCTTTTTTCTGTGAGGGTTAAGTTCAACCTGTAATACTTGAATCACATTATGACCTACTAAATAAAAGTCCAGCAGCGCTCAGAATGGAGGTACAATTAATTAGGCTTGATAGTATGTTTTGACATTTTCTACATTAATAAACTTCCTTTGAAAGATAAGATCCCGCGCTCGACTATATATCGGGAACTTTTTGGCAACTATGATCGATTCACTGTGAATACAAAATCGATATGTCTTCGCTTTGCTTAATCCAATCATTCAGATTTGCATTTAGCTGAAGAATTTCTGGAAATCCGAGAGTCTTGCGCGCGCGCCGTCTCCAATTTTTATAATTATATTATTTTATTGTGATATATGACGTGTCAGATTGTCACTATATACAGTCAGATACAGAAGACATTATAGTTAGGGATGGGGTCGTAAATTGGGCTTAGCAGTTCTGTTCTTCTTTGTAGAGTTTAAGGGGAGGGGGCACACAGGATAGTACAATAGATACTACGATAGTAGTCACAGGACACTCTGGTATAGGCAAAATAGAGTATTTGAGATTTTATGGCAAAGAAATAGGCAGCTGATTATAATAATAGTAAGATTAATTGACCAATTATTTGATGAATTTGGTGTCATGCAAAACTTTAAAAAAATTCAATTTGACTGTTTGTGCTCAAATATCTCCATAAAAATATTCAAATTTAGTCTTCATTTCTTTAAACAAATTGTGTGGCTTAATCAAAGGGAGCTTTGATTAAGCTTAGCACATAGGAATTTATCGCTTTATCTATTGTCGTTCTGAACACAAGGACAATCATTACATGTTTCAACTTTTATTTAATTGTCGATATAATCAGTGTTATATGGGTCATTCACCGATCAAATTCCGGCTTTCAAATCGAATCCATTGTGTAGGAATTATTCTCTTATTGTTTTGTTAATTGGAATAAATTTGTTCTAAAACAGCACTAGACATTTTCAGATTTGCCTCCTGTTCAATTTGACTATTCATCATGCTAGAATGGTATCATATCCATTCGTCATCCATGTTTTTATGTCAACATAGTGACCTACAGTTGGGTAAAATTGTATTTACACTGCAGTGACCCTCCGCTTAAAATCATTCCAGAGTAATATACACCGACTTTTATTCTTAGAATAAATCACTATAATGTCCCTGGCTAGTACTAACTAGTATAAAGATTCTTGCAATTAATTATTTTAATAGATTATTTAATAATCTAAGCAATTAGCCAATGGTAAATGATGTTATTTTAGGTGCTTATTTGTAAATGATTTGCAAATTCGGAAAATTACGCGCACAGTTGTAACCCACTTTTCATCGGGAAAAGGAGATCGTCAAACTATACGTTTCGTTTTTGATATTAAAGACAATAATGTCGCAATATTTACTATTTGGTTAATTAAGTCAACAACATAATGGAACAATTAGTGCTGAAATTGAGGGTTTCGCTTCTTCTGTTACCTTTTAACCTTTATCAAAATAGGAATTGCTTATTTAGTCAACACTTTTGCGCGCACAATATTTCATTAGAGACTCCTCCTTCGTTTTATTTAAAATTTATTATAAATTATTTCAAATTGTTAACAAAATCACACAAAATATGAAACTCATGATTCAAAATTAGATATTTATTTAATCTCAGGACTCCTAGATAACCTTTTTCCTTGGAATATTGATTACAACTTTGATTCCCTTATCGTTGCAGCGAGGTCGCGGGGCTCCTGAGTTCGGCAAGTTCTATAACCAGTCCTACCTCCACTTGACTGAGAGACGACCCGTTGTAGAGAAGGACCAGTACAAGCGGTCTTCCTCAGCCCTTAACACCCAGCCCCGTTCATCACACTTCCATCTGCCTTCTGGTAGGTTTGTCTCTGCAGACCCGTGGAGTATTAACTCCTCCTCGCCTGTTCTCGCTATATCGGCGATTGAGTATTGTTGTACTAACTATTGTTTTAAAACTGTTTCTACACGGATTAATGGATTCACTGGTTTCAATATCATTAAGAAATATTTTCTTGGTCATTAAAGGTTTATCGATCTTTTTGTATTATTGATTATAAGAAAATCACAGTAGTTTAATGAAGAATAATTCTTTATTTTAAAATGATGTCTTTTATTTTGTGACGAAGCTTTGAATACTTTTAAAAACTAAAATTTCTGCTTGATGAGAAAAGCCTGTTTCGTTATAAATAGTTTTATTTAGATATTATGTATTGCGTCAAAAACGCATTATTTACTTCAATTATAAAATGGAGACAAGTAAACATTTTTTTTTTAATAAATCGGGTGTTTTATTGTTATTAAAAACATTGTGTCTGTTGAGTGACGTCTATTCAATTTTTATATTAATAACCTTTATTGCTTCAACTCAAAGTCTAGAATAAACAATAATTTATTAATCACATAACATAAAAAAGTACACAATATTATGCAGTCAGTGATGAAAAAATACCGTCTGCAACCTGGAATATTTGGCATACTCCCCAAATCGATATTCAGTCTAAGGGAATACCTAAATTCTTTCCTTGCTAATGTGGAGTAATCTTCTATTCTCTTTTTTTTATTTCTTTTCTAGCTCATTTCTCCTACCGTAATACTGCTGCTGTTATAAAGAAAGGTAAGCAATATTAGTATGAATACTCCACTTTTCATCCATTGATTTGTAATTAATTAATTTATAACTTATGTTGTAATATAAGGGGGTATTTAATAATGTTTGGAATGTTTTGGGATGAGATTCTTGGAAATAAATAAGTGGTCATATCGTTAGTGAGCATTGATTGATGATTCTTTCTATATTAACTATTAGTAAAAAAATGTTTTTCTTTTCTTTTTCAGGACAAAGTTTGCCCAGTAAGTTTTATTCTAATTTAATATTTATACTATTATGTAAATACCAGCTGTATTAGAAACAATATTGATTAATAGAACTTATTGATTTTATAAAATGTATCGACTATATAATAATTTATAATGTATGTAGTGTTTTCGTCGAATTCACTAAAAATAATCATCTTCTATTCCTCTATTCCCTAATATTGACACTGAAATATGATAGATTATTGACCTGACACATTGATAAAAAGATTAGTGATGCGAACATAGCTTATTGTAAACAATGAAGAGTTTGTTACTTGTTCAAATAAAAGATAAGATACAGGGAGGGAGGGAGGGGTACCAGATTGTTATGTCAATAAGAAAATCGATGTATAATAATATGTTCTAACAAATTCTTTCCTTCTTTTCTGTTCATTATAAATTGTTTCTATATCAATTATGTGATTATACGTGATACATAATGTACTACTGCTACACCGCATTCATGTAGGTAATATTTTCTTACATTTGACACACTTCAGGTATGAAAGTACTCAGTAAGTATCGCTATAAATAGTCATTGTAATAAATATGCTCGGCGTGTAGTATAGACGGCAGCATCATAAATTAATTTATCTTCTTCTCTGGAAAGCATGTTTCCAATTTGTCCGTCTAGAATATCAGCTTATTCGGTATACGCTTTATATATATCTCCCTTGCTGCATAAACATGTGTTGCTTTAATGTTCATGTCTAGAATGTTGCTGAAGTATTTATGTATATGTATTGATTATTAAGTTAATTGTTCATCCCCCAACCCTATTATTATTTGCTTTAACTATTATCCAATGTATATAGCATTTCTGCTTTCTTTCTTTATTTTCAACAACATTTCTAGTCGATATAATTATTTTTGTATATATTTTTAGTTAACCCCCTTTGTGTATGTTATGTTGGAATGTGGATCTTTTTGTTTAGTTCATTGAATTCTTCATTAACAAATTAAAACTATGATTGGTAGTTTAGCAGACTTTTCACAATTAATATTTTTAAAAGTTTAAATATATTTGATCATATTATGTTCAAGATATATCTCTGAAATTTAATGTTTTTTGTAAATATTTTTTGTTGGCTTGTACGGGAATTGGATATATTGGTCTATACATACATAATTAAATTAGCCTAATTCATTTGATTTCTATTGTAATTGCTAAGTATAATCTATTTGTTTCTATTCGTATTATTTAATGTGATCAGATATTTTTTGTGAGAACATAGCGTGCAGCAATCTAATGTTGCTATAGTAATACGGTCTTTTGTTTGATGGGATGTGATATAAGCTGCTTACTTCTAGTATGTTATGCCGATGTATACAATTAGTTGTCTGTCTCTGATCAATTTCAAGCCCAAACAGAAGAGAGATGCCAAGATGATACTCTGTCAATTTACGTTCCTTCTATAATCTATAGTTCATGTGTTTTATCATGTTCTAATAATATTAAAATGTATACTATTGGAAGAATTATTATTATGAGTATATTTAATTATAGAGAGACTATAAAGAATCATTTGATAATCTTATTATAAACATTGCCTGTTTTTGAGGTCTTTGCTTGCTTTTAAGTTTATTTAAAAACAGATGATTGTAAGTAACAAACAGGGGATTACATTTCAAATTGTCTAACAGCCTCCTCACAGACCCGACACCACCAGCACTCCCGCACTAGTTCGGCCACACGCAGTCCCCCACGATGCACCAGTCCTGACGCCGTCGAGGTGATCAAGAGTTCACACTACCCCGGCGCTCATGAGATCGATGGAAGTGTTGAGCCAGCCATCGATCGATATGATTGGCCTGCTCCAGCCTCCTCGTCTGTCATCCTCGCTGAAAAGAGTGAGTTTTAGAGGAGGGGTTCAATAATTTGACTAAAAGGCTAGCTGTGTTGTATTATACGAGTAATGGGATCTTTTGCCAGCACCATTTCCTCAAGGAAACAACAGTGCATGATATTGTGAGTCAGCTGTGGTTGACTCTGTGTCCTTACATGAATCCACCAGACAAGCTAAGCCATACACGGAAGTACATTTATTTGGGGAGGTTTTTAGACGTGTGACGTCATAAGAGTTGACTATTTCCTTATGGAATTATTCACAATAAGGTCTCATTTTGCGATAAATTGCTGTTGTTGTACGACTCAATGTTTCTTAGTTCATTGCTTGTTAATCATGTCTACAATAATGGATTGCATGGTAAGCTTCCTTGTTTTATAAGAAAAAACAAATTACTTTTTTAACGTGATATGAATGTGATATATCTTATTTTGGCTATTTTAAGTTTATTCGCCGTATTTTCGGGATAGTTATTATTATAAATGAAAGAAACATTATCTATTTTTAAATTTTTTTTATAAGAAATTTGTTTGACTGAAATAAAAAACTAATGTACTTTAAATAAACATGCTAAACATTTCTATATCCTGCCTGGAATATATATTTTCTTGATGAATGTTTTTTTCTGAAGCGATGAAATAATTTTATTATTCAAGAAATGTTTTTTAAATTACACCGGACAGAGACTGAATCATTGAAGACTTGAAGATGAGATATATCTGCAACCTGCTTCGTGTTCTACCACAAATAGGTTTATTATTCAGCTTACATATGCAATTAATGAAAGAATGGCGGACAATCTAATTAAATTATCACCATGTGAGGGAGATTAAGAATTATGGAGGGAAAATACATTCCAGAGAATTATTTTCGTCAAATTATTTGAAGACGTTTAGAAATATTTCCATTTGTTTTTTAACTAATTCCTTTTTACTGATAGAGATGGCTACTAATGCTACAATGTTATATTACCACCTTCTGGCATCGCAGCTATTGTATGTTGAAAATTGTTTCTTATGAAAAATGATTACTTTTTGTCTAATTATTATTTTGGTCCAACATCTGCCTTCTCTGAATTGACCCGAAATGATCGACTTCACAGATTGCATTCCATTCAACCCATTAATTATTAGTTTTAATTAAAGCAGAACTTATTCTACCCTTTATTTCTCTCATTTTTTAAGAAAAAATGTTTGCAGTACAGAAATTGTTTTCTTAAAGCAATTTATAACAGATCATTATAATGTCGTCGGTTTGAACTCTGTTATTCCACCTTTCTCCATTACCCAGTGCGCGCTAAGCGAAGGTCTAAAGGGGCTGACAGCACCGAGGAATTGAGTATCAACATGTCGATGGACTCCCGACTGGACAATGTCGACGGTGTGTCGTCCATCAATGGAGGACTTGTCAATGGAGATCGTCACTCTGGGATGGTGCGGGTAAGTGGTTGAGATGCGAAATAATCAAGGAGGACAAATAATAATGTCCATATATGCGAGTTCACTATTGGTGATTTAATGGAGTTTATCAAGATTGGCAGTTGTTAGTTAATTAATTTTTGAATTACAACTTAGACCTGTCCAATCAACGCGTTTTCACGATTTAACCTTTTTAATTAACCGGCCGATAAAAAACTGAACGTGAGAAAATTAGTGACAGAACTCTGTAACAATATTTTAGATTGAAAATTCGTTAGTTTAATAATCAATTTGTCTCTATAACGATCTTTATAGCGAGAACTAATTAGTTAAGACGCTCCATAAGGCTACACTAGCGGGATTTGGTATAAAGTATTTTATTAATCAAAGTTAGATTTGTAGTAACGATACAATTTTACACTACAATTTATTGTACTATCCAGAAAATCCGGAAAAAATATGAACTACTTTTTTTTATAGAATCTGTGAATGAACGGATTAAGAATTTGGCTAGTTAAGCTTTTCTTTTTATGATTACAGCCGTTGGTGTTTCTAAAGCATTCTTCAAAAATACTTAAACCCTGAAACACCAGGTGTGTGACCAATGAGATTATTTTATAGAACATGTTGATCCTTTCATATTATTCTAATTCACTATTACTATTAATTATTATTTTAATGATAACATTTTGATATTGTCCAGTCAGCCGAAGATCTGTATTCCATTTTGTCGTCCCTTGATTTGACAGTAAGTTTGCACATCTCTTCTCTTATGTTCCAACTTCGCTATGATCATACCCCTAGGAAGGATTCTCAAAGTATTTCCTTTTAGCTCACTCTCTATCTGTCAGCTTTTTGACAAAGCTGGTTGATAACTTCCCTTTTAAATGGACACACACACACACAAAGATCACTGCCTCAATGAAGAAGGTATCTATTTCTCAAAAATTATTTTACGCCTGAACACAAACAGTCTTCATGTTTTGCGACTTCTTTCTTTCTAGATAGTTCGATCTTTCACTTTGATAATATTGTCCATAAATTGTTATTTATTCTCAATACACAGAGGGATAGCTATACGCATTCAAGCTGTTGTTTCCTGCAGTTATCTACAGGATGATGTACTTTACTGCTGTCATGGTTACCACAAAATGCAAAACCTCGATCAATTTATTGTGCCGTATGTATTGGGGGACAGTCGATGATTGACTGGCTACTCTGTAGAAATTTAAACTTGATTTATTCCTCTATCGATCTGTATTTCTTTTCACATTTAACAATTTCATTTCTCTTCTCCAAGCTCTTAAAGAAGCTAAAGAAAGTGTTTTATTAAAAATCTTGCAGCAGTGATATCCAGATATAGTGCACAAAGTTATTAAACTGAAAGTATGATATCTCTTTCACTGGTACGGTTCATTCTTTGCTATAATATAGTTCCCCATCAATGCAGATTTGCATTTATTGCACCAACTTTGCATGCTTTTCTTTTTGAGCATGATTTAAAAAAGGCACCTACCGACATCTCAAAGTAATTTAATTGTATTAAAATATATTATGAGTAAAAAGAAATACATTACTAGCAGCTCCAATGTATAATCCTAGTCACTCTTCTGATTCGAGTATTTTCCATCACAATCAGGCAATTCTGGTGGAAGATCGGAAAAGACGACCTCATGTTGAAGTTATCGATCCTGTTTCTGCCTCGAGGGCGCCGGCCGCTAATGCTGAACCGGTTCACAAGACGCGATACAACACTCACCACTATGCATGTAAGCACTTCTCCACCTTGTTATGACTTGTTGAGGTTGATAATATACATACACGTAGTCTTATGATATTCTACACGTTTACAAAGGTGTTCACAAACTCATGAATTTGGTCAGAAGACGACGTTTTTGGTTTAAATTTTATAATTTTGTCACAATGCTATTCTCGATTTTTTTCATAAAATTACGATACCAATTTTAAATAAACAACTAATTTATATTCTTCTAATTATATTCTAATTCTCCATAATAATTGAATTTGTGGACTTCCTTTAGCAGAGATCAACCTTAGATTTCATATTCTTATAATTTGATAATATTAAAGCAACATTGATTTCATATTTTATAATCTGAAAAGAAGTCGCGTCAGATTATAAACAAATTATATATATTTATTTCAAACATTTTTTCTAAATAGTTAACCCTATTTTTATAAAAATATGACTTCTAAAGCCTCGTTGGTCTCTCGTATTTGTATATTATGTAAAAAGGTATTTTATTGGATACGTTGTCAATTTGATTATCCACTCTATATGTATTATAACTTTCGTTGTTTATTTAACATTTTATTGTTGCCTATCTATTTTGTATCGGTTTGATGTTCCTTTTTGTTTTATTAATCTTCTTTTTTCTTGGGGAAAGATTTAAAACGACATCCAGGCTAGCTAAGATTGTCTGTTTCATTCTAGTTTTACTTTATAAGCGGACTCCTTTCACCCTACACAAAAGTTAGTTCGTTAGCTTGGACTATTATAGCTATCCTCTGTCACGAAGAAAATTATCGAAGTTAATTTAAAGGATCAAGTTTTGTCGAGCTATTTAATTTGCACGTCAACATAATACCAACTGAAGAAGACTTCGATGAGTCGAAACATCCTTTCTCCCTCTTTTCGCATTGACTTTGAGCCGGCTCATATAATGTTAGCGTCATTGTTTACAGTTCGTTTGCCCACTACCTATACCCTAGCTCCGTCTTTTCTCTCTCGGCAAACTGTTCCCATCGCAGGATATTTATATTTGCCTCTTCTATTTAGAGATATGTAGTCAAAACACCCTTAAAACCGCTCAATTGATTTCTAACTTAGTTGGGAGGCAAACAATAATTAAAATGCTGACCAATTTTGAATACCATAACAAATAATCAGCTGTAAATAAATTTGAACAATAGCAAAATATAACCTTTACTTCTTCAAATTAAAGCGTCGTGAGTTGTCCACCTAAGACTTGTGTCTCGTCTCCCTTATATCTCTTTCTCTCTGTTCACTCCTAAACACCTTGATGTAACCACCCCACCTTCCTCCGTCACCTTGACTACAGCCCCTTCTCGAGATACTCTTCGGCAGGGCATAGAGCGTCACCCGCTGGGCTACTCTCTCGACTATGTTAATGTCGGCAATCGATCGAGTACCATGCAAAGCTGCACTTCCTGTGAGTATGGAATGTAATAGTGCTCACCCCAACTGCTACTAGCTCCTAGCGCACTCTAAATTGTTATGCTGGTGTTCGTTCAATAGAAATCTTATTAAACTATATTATGTAACCAATGATCATACATTTATCTTAATGCATGATTTTAATGAATATTTGAAAAAAATTTTTTTATAATTTATAAAAAAAAAGATTTATTAATGAAAAAAACAACAATTGTCAAACTATAACAGTACACTACACCTTATTGTTGCTATTATTCTATTTATATTTGGTCTACTACTTTAAATTATAAGCAGTAGTATAATTGGTGTATTATGGATATTTTTACTGGCAGATTCTAGTCGAGCTGAGAGCTCTACTGGGGGTAATCTCTACAATTTCCCAGGTAAATAATCAATATATCGATCGGCAAACTATTTAACCATCTAACCATTTGTATTGTTTGCCTTGCTGCCCTCATGTTACCCCCTCCCCTCCCCCCAACACCAGCTATTCGTCTTCTGGCCTTTTCCACCTCTTCCACTCATTGGATTTATCACTGTTATTATAATCGTCAGTCTATACCCGTTTCGCATTGGTCGCATTTCTGTGTATGCACTCTTACTACTATATATTACTATGTCTGTGTATCTTTTAACTTTAGTCAACCATTACAGAACGCCGTTACTATCAAAAGTGTTTCCACATCCGAAAATTGTTACATTATTATCAATAGTTAATATATATATATTTCAGTTTCTTTTATACTATAGTAGTTTATTTTTATTTAAAACGGTTGCCTTTATATGTATAGCTGGATGTCTAACTTGTTTTTTACTTTAACATGGTGATGTCTCTTTATGTTAAAACAACATATTTCCTCCAAGTACCATTTTAATTATTACAAACAACCCTAACAGTTTTTTTATATCCTTTGATAAATTATTTCGTTTAAAGTGTGGTTATTAGTATTGTAAATAACGCAAGCAATAATGTATTAGAGTTTACTCAGATCTGCAAATATCATTGTAATACATGTTTTTAGAATACTTTTACAATAAATTCCAGATATTATATGTGACTAACAAAACAGTAGTATGTTAAAAATATAGCCGATTTATCATATCTGTTGAGGATTGTAAATATTAGTTGTAACACTGTTTCAGCTGTTGTTAAATTCAATTTTGAACCTTGTTATTTTAATAAAAGATTAAAGTGAAGACACTTTTTATGAGTAGTAGTATAATAATTCAGGTAAATTCAGTATTTAGATTTATTTTTTAAAATAAAATGACGGGTTTAAAAAATGCTAAAACGTAGAAAATTAAACATCTATACATCTATAAGTTATATATCTACTAATGAATAATATTTATTTTAATATTTATATTGAATATATTTTATATTAATTAACAATAATTATTCTATATGAATACAATTTCTCATTTTTGCAAATTTTATTATTGCAATTGATTTTTCTATTTGATTATTCTTAAATTGTATTAATAGTAAATGTAAAAAAATGGATTCACCACTTCTGTTGCATGATAAAGTCCACCACACCCTCACCACACAAGGGTAAGATATTCTTAGTCGTCTTCTAGTGAGCACCTGATGGTTTTCCTTTCAGCACCACGCCCCGGCTACACACAGGGCATCCTCACTGACCCCAAGGGGAACAGTTTGCCCCCCTCCATGATGCACCACAGTTGGGAATTGGGCAGGACACAGTCTGTAGACTTTAACAATCGTCGCTTTGATGGATGTGAGTAATCACTGTTCTCGTATAAAGTCCAGGAAAGCTTTTACTTCTATGAATGATTAAGAGGAGAATTTTCTTGGGTTTTTCTTCTGTTATTCAAAGTTGAATATTTAACGATATCAAGTTTATCTAATAAGATTTTTTGTTTTTAGTATAAACACAAATTAAGTCAGTTGTGTTCAGTGTTTTTTCTAACACCGACATATCATTGAATTCCTATAATATGGAGTAAATGTCAAATGATTAGAATTGATTGACTATCAAAGATCGTAATTTTTGGAATACTTTGTTAATTAAAGAAAAATTTCCACCCAAACTCCTATATCCAACTAGAATATGAGTAAAGTTGTGAACAGTTTGACTTGTCAGGGCCGGCCTACAATTGTTGATTACTCCAGACCCGTCCTTCCTTTCATTACACTTGTATTACACAATTGTTTCTGTTTTTCAAAGAATGTTTTTCTCGATCTTGTAATTCAATCTTATTTTGAAACTATTTATAAAGTTTTGTTGTTTGAATATAATAATATGTAAAATATATTTAGCATTTGACAAAATAAAGAATAATTAGATGCTTAAATATTATATTAAATATTGAAGTGAAATAAATGTTTGTCTACTGTTATTTACCTGTTATAATCTGCATAAAATTAATTAAATAAATAGATAGATATCTGCGAGAAATCTTTCTCGTTATATCTTGAACTAATACCATTCAATTTAAAAAGGAAATAATCACACTCCTCCCTAGACGACTCAGTAGTTTCAGTTTCGATGGAGGATGGAGGTCAGTCCACAGACGATCACGCAAGCACCCCTGCCAGGCCAGGGTCGGCTGCCCATTCCTCCACAACTCTCACACAACGGCAGACGGAGCGACGAATGCGTGATCTTGCAAGCATGGAGGAACTTGGTTATCCCAATCTCCATTATTGCTCTACACCGAGTGCTATCTTTAGGAAAAAGGAGCCAATACCACCCAAGGTATGCAATGTCATGTTTTCTCTTTTAAAACATGTTATATTATGTTTAATTGGAGAACAACTGAATAGGGACATTCCATGAAAGCAAAAAAATAGTAATGTTATTTATAAAAAGATTAAAATCTTCTAAGTACTCAATAATATTATCGACCATATTTGGGTAATTGGGTATTTTTTTACTCGTTTTAATTTTATAAAAAATCAATTTCTTTCAATTACTTACAATTTACTTTCTTTCAAAGTTTCGTCAGTTTTTATTAATTGTGACAACTCTTATTCAAGACATTATTTATTTTAAATTGGGCTTTTATACCAATAAACTCGTTAAGTTAAATATTAATTTATTAGCTTTCTAGTCAAAATTAATACGCCTTAAATCTCTTTCTTATTCTTTCAGGTGATTCCCTATGAACAAGTCAAGTTGACTAATCTGCAAGCCACTCTTAAAGGCCTTGATAGGAACAAGCTAGAGGTGAGTTTAGACTGCAGAATATATTTCCTCTGAAGAAAATACACTGAGAAAGTAAATATGCCATATATCGAATATACCATATATACCGTGTATCGAAATTAACCGCGTTTTTATCCAAAAAATGCAATATTATTTTTATTCGCGTTTTTTTACCAACACATGCATGACAATAATAGACATTACTCAGTTCACTCTATCGATTTCATTGTTCATAGATTTATTGTTTGCCGGCCATAATAAAGTAAACCACTTGTAAATTTGACTATTATATTAAAGTTGTTCACATTTATAAATGTTTGCTTGAATTTAATTTGTTGCATTAATTGTTAAATGGAGTTTACAAAAGATAAGTTGATGTTTCTTATCGAAACTTTACGTAGTGATAATATGAAAACCACTGAAATACACAGAATTATTGAAAATAGATGGCCTAGTGCGCTATGGTTCAACGCTTAATTGTCAGTGATTTGTAATTTATCTGGATGAAATGAAGATGGATCATCGACGCCCTAGAGTTCAATTAGTTACAACCATGCTCAATGCTCTCGAATCCGGTCTGGTGATATCAAATTTAGTTATCCTAGAAGTTATCATAGGAATCTACCTCCACGACAAAACATTGGATCATGGGTATCTCCAGAAGGTGACCGAGTTCAAACCCCAAAACGACTCAATACTGAAAAAATCCATGGCAATGGTTGCAGTTAGCATAGAGGTTTACCTTATTTTGAATTAGCTGAAGGAACTATAAATTCAGAACGGTACATACTCTTCTTGCGCAATATGTCCGAATACTTCGCAACTGCACAGCCAAATCCTATAGTAATGGAAAATTTATGATTAATTCAGGATTTCTCGAGCAACTACAGATTTTTTGATCCAAAGAATGTAAGCCTGCTGAAACAACCGCCGTACTCCCCTGATTGCAACATTTGTGATGGTTCATATTTCCTCGTTTGGAATCATTACGGGATAGCCTGAACATATATCTTAGAATTTTCTTAACTGAATAAATTAAATTTTCAAAAAATTATTGATAATGATGGCTATTACCTTTAAAGTGTTGTCTATTGAACAGAACAAAATTACATTAGCTGTTACCCTTGTTACCTTGGCTAAATATTTTGTGTTAAAGTGTTGTCTATATGTTTCTATTCTGTCATAAAATAAATTAAATTTTTTGGATGAAAACTCGGTTTATTTCGTTAACATACGATATAATTTTTATTTTATCTTTACACAGTAAATTAATCACACTATCTGTTTGTTGTAATTTATCGATGGTTTTGCTTTGGAATCACTCCGGTTTCTGTTTCTTGGTGATATATCCGGTTACAAAATGAGAAATGCAGAGAAATGATTTTTTGTTTCTTTAGATGTGGCTCATATCTAAGGCTTCCGAAAATAAATTTAAAAACTGATTTTATGAAAGAAATCTTTTTTAAATCTACATAATTTTAACTGTTTATATTTTAGATAAATTTTAAATCTTACTTTTAAAAAAATTAATGAATAAGTTTAACAAATTATTTGAACAGCTTACTTCTGATAAGCAAAATATTTTTGTTGTGATCCAACAACAGAAGCGTTTGCGAACATAATTTAAGCACGCCTATATTATACTTAAATTCAACGCCTTTAATTTTCTGTCTGTGCAGTTTTTATTCACAGTACAACAAAAATGGTGCAAACATTGTTTATATATATATTATTATATTATCTAAATCTTGTTGTCCTAATTATCCGCAGGTGTATCTTTCGGAACAAGACTTCTTCCTCGTATTCGAAATGAATCGGCCTAGTTTCTACCATCTTCCTGAATGGAAGAGAAATGACTTGAAGCGTCGAGTGCATTTATTCTAATGGATCCACCGTAAACTTAGAGACCACTGCTAAACATTGTATCCGATTCCCCTGACACTTCGAGATCTCCTGGTAGACCATCTTAGGTGTCACCACTTTCTTCGACATACTCCGTGCGCGCTGTATGAGAGGATCGTTATAAATTCTGTCCATCTTACTCAGTCAACTCACTCAACTAGAGATGGTCGGATCATCTAACGCATTATTTGAGCCCGCTAACGGCATACACAGTTGTTCTGATCCGACCCTTCTCCTATTTGATTCAGTCTCCGTGATTTTGTTATCATATAAATATTTATGACATTATAATATATTTCTTCCTATATATAATATTACAATTTTCATTTGTTTTCTTTGATTTTATACGAAAAAGCTGAACACAGTTTATTATATTGTTATCTATACACTCTGTTGTTATCCATTTGCCCACACAACCTTACATAATTACATCATACTACACACACACACACACACCCACACAGACAGACAAAATATGTATCGATTTTCAGACAGTAATTTTTCACTCCTCTTCCCTCACATATATGCCTCATTTTCACAATCACAATATTGATCTGTATGATTTCTCCTTGATTACAAATGCCCAGGAACATACACGCATATATTCTAATGTATTTAATTGTATTTTCTATTATATATAATGTATCTATCTATCTATTTGTTCTCAATATTTGCCTCTCCTTTTGCCCTATTTATTTATAACTAACTCTGAAAATAGAAGATGTTCTTTAAGCTGACAGAAATTATTTGGTTTTTCTCAACCACACATTAATGCCACCATTGTTTTATTGTTTCTCCTCTTTAGGGAAGGCTTTTCCCACCCATTTCGCATTTCAAACTAGTGAAAAAGTTTCTATGTAAAAGATATACCTTAAAAATAATCTTTTCATACCATTTATGACACTTAAATTATATGTGTGTGTACATTATATGAAGTACCGTATTTTGGATAAATTTTCATAATAATTAAATTTCAAATGATTACTACAAAGGAATACTGAATAATTCTCAATTGAACGGTATCAATAATATATTCTAATCAATGTTCGGGATTAGAGTTAAGCAGTTCCTATAAGCAACAGCTCTTTTTAAAATTTGACCTGTCATATATATAGATGGGCTGCCACGCACACATTGACATCACATGGCAAGCCTCTGGACAGCTCTGATTTGTTAACAAAGATTCTTGTTCGATCCTGTTTGCCTTTAAATCTTGGTTGGCACTTATGATTAGAGCATACTATTGTGATGTCTGTGTGAGTCTTATTATATTTAACTTTGGTTGAACCTCCTGTATAACTATAAATATTATAAACATTCAAATGTTAAGATTTATTGTTTGTATTATTGTTATTATTAACAAATTTATTATGTTTCGACCATCAGCTAGGACTGTTTAATTATATTCTAGTTAAAAGTATAATTTAGGCTTGGTTAGTTGATATTTTTGCATAATTACATTCATTTAGGCATACATTTTTGTAAAGAGAAAATATGTTGTATAATTTGCTAGATTAAATGTATTTGTATTTCAAACATTCTCAGATCTAGTGAATGATACATTGTTTTATTGTAGACAAAATCTCTGGTTTCAAATTATTACTTAAAATTAAAACACTGTTTCGCCTTGTTTCATTTTATTTTTCAATCATATTCTGTTATTTTCGGGGGCAAACATTGTCCTATATGCTCCGACCCCAATTTGTTTATTATCTATGTAGTATATGCAATAAATAGGATTATTAATAAACTCTTATTTAATGCTGTTTTAGATCATTTTTGAAAATATATTTCTTACCCAATTGAGTTACATAAGGAAATATAATTACAAGTTATAATAATATATATTACGTGAAATATTTATTAATTAATATATGTTATATTGTATTAGCAATTATATTTTAGCTTTGATCAGTCCGAAAAACAACTATTATAAAAGTAATGTTATTATAACATTATGGAAAAATGAAGTATGTAATTAATTACATAAATATTTTATACAATCTTTTAAATAGATACGATTCAAAGTTTGAATGAAAAATTCGAGATATAGGTTACTGGTTTATCTCGTCAAAGAAGAAAGTAATAAAATTACACTTACA
Organism: Vannuccia rotundouncinata; assembly: GCA_034780395.1. Lineage (NCBI taxonomy): Eukaryota > Metazoa > Platyhelminthes > Proseriata > Coelogynoporidae > Vannuccia > Vannuccia rotundouncinata. The sequence goes on along the minus strand of JAUZNC010005696.1, from coordinate 8,743 downwards.
ATTAATAATTACATCGACAATAAGATTACTAGACATTTCGGATGTAGACATTACTCAGTGGTTAATTATTAAACTAAATAATTCAACCATTTTTTATTGCTTTCCACTAACTGATCAAGGTGGTGCTGATCCAGGAAGTGACCGCCATCTTTCTATAAACAAAAAATTCCACTGAATCTGGAATGTATTTATATGTTGATAATTTATAGCAGCTTAAATACTCATAGAGAGTGCATTCCTGTATTAGTAAATCCATATTATCAGTCAGAAAATTTTACAGAAATATATTTCAATAGGTAGTCAATAAATCTTTGTAAATGATTGCTATAGGTAAAGAAACAATGCAATTTTGGTAAAATTTAAGGCAAACATTAAAAAGTAAACAGCCTTGAATTATAATGTATACGAATAATCACCATGTTAAATTTCTAATAAACAAAAGTAGTTTATCAATTACCACAACTCCTTTCACATTTTTGATTTGATTATGTATCTTGGATGACTCCTTTGGTTTTGTTATTTGAATGCATGATCCACTGAAGTAGAATAGTAGGGTTAGTCCTTATTTAACACAGTATCGAACGATGTAGGTGGCTGCATCATCTTATGTCAAGATTACTTTTCTTGCCTGGAAACTTTGAACCATATTTTTTTATAATATCGTTTATTAGCAAAAAGAAAGAGTCCTCACTTAATTTTGTCATTTATTGTATAGGGTGTCCCATAAAAAATGGCGTTTTTTTCACCAAAATACAAAATTTATTATTTACTTCATATACAATTGTCGCTGTTTAGCTACGAGGATAACACTATCATATAGTGTTGTTGAGGACACGGTCAATTCTGAAATTTATGTACAATTTCTCAGGGATATGTTCGCCTTTTTTCACTATTTTGGATGAAAACATGCTTTTGGTGAACGACAATGCCAAATCTTATACATCCATACCTGCAGGGCCACACATAATTACATTTAACAGTCAAATATAAGGTTAATAAAACAATCAATATTCCCCATATATTAATGAACCTTTGTGGTTTATTTTTCCACGCTTGGAGTCTCTCAGAGATCGACTAAATTTTGCTGATGCAGACGATCCAGACAATGTTGACTTATTTTTACAACACCAATTGCCAACTTTTATACAAACATATGATGCAAAATGCTTTTCAAAAGCTGAAAGATCACCTGCAATGTATCATTGACAATAATAATGGTGTCTATGTGTGAATTTTTGTACATATTTTATTGTCATAATCATTTTTATATCGATAAATAACTGTTAACAATTAATTTTGAATTTTATTGGAAAAAACGCTGTTTTTATAAGACACCTATAGTCTGCAGAGGTTTCAAGACCATTAACGAAAAGCTATTCATAGTATTGGTGTTTTTTACCAAATTGGATTGTAGTGCATCTATGTTTTGTAATTTCAAATTAAACATAAAAAGCAATGCGTGCAATTACTGAAGGTAAATGCACACCTATCCATCTATTTACTAATATGAAATGTATCCAAAAACTTTTACTTATTCCATATACTAAAATATATCTTAAAACATAAAATGTTTTCTAAAATACTCTTAATAATTTAAATTGTTTAGATTAAGAATTATTTTGTGTATTTGTACAGTATTTAATTTAATAAATTAATGTCAAATATAGTAAATTTTCAAGTATATCCGAATTTTAATTTTAGATATAGGTATCGTTGAGATATTTAAATGTTACAATAAAATTCTCCTGAGATATGAAAAATACTTCATATTTTTGAACTAAATAATAGATAAGTACATGAGGTGGTAAATATACGAAATATCAAGAGTTTCCATTTAATATTATAATAATTTGGTAAAATAATATTAAACTTGTTACTTTCAGTATATCTAATTAAAAGAATTGTATTGGCTCACTGAATAACCAATGTAAAATATTAATATTATTTTAAATAATTCTTTGCAGTTATGAAATTTTATTATTTGAAATTAATATTCCAAAATGAGTAATGCTACAATTCACGAAAATAATCAAACAATTATTAATTACGATATATTCAGAAATTATCGCCGATTTCCTCAATATTACTTTTTCGTAATATATTATATTCTTTCAATATTTGGAATCCTAATTAACACAGCTCTTATCATCACATACGCAAAACGTCGAAGACTGGTGCTGGGGGACCGAGCTTCATTCGTTGAGCTGCGTTTGATCCTGGGCGGTTTAGATCTGACTCTGAATTATTTTTTATTATTCAATTTAATAATTCTTACAGTAGACCACAATGAGCTTACCATGCCGGCTCATATATTCTACATTATTCGAAACCTTTTGTTCAATTATGAATCCTTCGCTCTTCTTCTGGTTTCCATTGATCGGGTCATTGCAATCCGCTGGCCTACAACACATAAATGGGGAGCCCGCAAGGTGAGGTTGATTTACTATCCCGTATGTGGCATCACAACTTTGATCGAGTTCTCCATGAGAACCACCCTATTCACTGCTCGAATTGACAGTTCAATTAAACGATATGTATATAAGTATTATACTCTCGCGTATGGAGTGACAGCCTTTTCTTTCCTGTTAGCTGTTTACGTCATGTATGGAATTGTATTTTTCTCCTTTCGAAGACATATCAATAAGATTCACATTCGTACAAATGGATCCCGAAATGTTAGGCAGAGTTCTTCTCTGTCGACGGTTGCTACAATTTCCCAACAGATGGACAATGCTGCCGGGCCATCCCGGGCTAGAGAAAACTTTCAACCACAAACACACAGTCTTGACATGAGAATGGCGCGAATTCTGTTGGCAGTAACGGTTGTCTACACCGTGAGTCTTCTGCCCAGTTTCATGGTCAATGCGGGTATCCTTCCATTCTCTGGGTACACATTTCAGTACTTGTTTTATTGTAATGCTGTCGCCAATGCCATTATTTATATTTGTACTAATGTGGAGATAAAAATTTATTTACGACAATTTTTTAAATGCTTTTAAGTGTAGCCAAATTATACGAACATTTTACCTAAGAACTACAAGAGTGAATTTGATAGAATACTTTCAAATAATCAAAGTTCGAAAAATAAATTCAATACTTTATCTGTGTAAAAAATTTACATTCTAAATATCCGTCTATATCTGAAGTGTCATAGTTAATAAAATCCTTAAAATCTTTCTTTTCAATTTGTAATTTTTAAACCATCAATACATTTACTTGTTACATTAAATAACACTGGCATACATTCGAAATTTTTTTTGTTATATTTAATTGATACAATATATATATTTAAGTATACCATGTATTCATTTACATGTTATATGTTTAATTATACGATACATACATTTACTTGTTATATATATTGTTATTATTCCATAAATACATTAACTTGTTTTATAATTAATAAAACAATACATACATTTACTTGTTATATATTTATTAATACCATATACATACGCATTTAATTGTTATATATTTAATTATATACCATTCATACATTTAATTGTTTTATATTTATTAAACCATACATACATTTACTTGTTATATATTTAATTATACCATACATACATTTAATTGTTATGTATTTAATTATACCATAAATACATTTAGTTGTTATATATTTAATTATACCCTATATACATTTACAATTGTTATATATTTAATTATACCATAAATACATTTACTTGTTTTATATTTATCATACCATACATACATTTACTTGTTATATATTTAATTATACCATACATACATTTACAATTGTTATATATTGTTATTTTACCATAAATACATTTGTTTGTTAAAGGTATTTAACCCCATATTATATAATTTTTTAATATCCCTAAAAAAATATGCACGCAATTATTTTTTAGTCCATTTCTGGGGGCTGCACCAGTATAATATGCACTGTTAATTAAGTTCAACAAACATGGAAATATTTCTTCTCAACTCTATTTGAAATTATTTATACCTCCAGGCATTAAACATGACGTTTTATTATAATAAATATGTTTGAATATTATTACCATTGTACGAAATTTATTATTACTCAAATAATAGAATTTTTTAAAAAAGATTTAAATTAAAAATCCTATAGAAAGGAATTTTTCACCAGTCAAGTTCAAAATTAATTATAGGCCAACTAGAAGTAATTTTCAAAAACGGTGTGAAGTAGAACTTATGAATGTTGCTGAAATGATCCATGAAGCTGATAATTAATGACGATAAATGGAGACACCGCAGGAAATACTTAAAGGTGTAAAAAATGTGTAATTTTAAAATTATTTCACTTCAAATGAAAACTAACAACAATAAATTAGAAAATAGTGTCTATTGAGAGTTATATTCCTGCACAATTTATATTTTAAAATAATAATTTAAAACACATATAGTTAGGGTAATTACATAATAATTTACCACAAAATATCCCTAAATCAATAGTTGTGGATTTCACAAAAGAATCCTAAGTATATGACGGAGCATTTACCTTTGAACGGATTTTTCCAAATACATTATATCTATTCAGTGTCAAAAAATAGGTGTCTTTTAATTTATAAAATAATACATTTTATGTTTTTTTATTGTCAGTTAGGTAGTTTTTAATAATACCTATTACCTTTATAGGTTCAAAACGACTATAATTGTGACCAAGTAAAATAACTAATATGGTTCTGATGGTAATTGCAGTTTTTACAACATCTCAGAAACTAAAATTATAAATACATTATTTCAAAATCCAATTTTACTGCTATATAGAGCCATTGGCATATTTATCTAGACCGGCAAACTGATCAATATTCAATAGTAATAAACGTCCGTGGAGGAATATATCTATATCGCATAATCAATACGAAAATCATGAGAGTTATTAATACATTTCAATTATATACGGCAATAGTTTCGTTTTAAATAGGGTATTCAATCAATATTATATATTTTAATAGTCTTTTGATCATTTTATATTGATTAAATACCCTTTTTTAAACGAAACTATTACCGTATATAATTGAAATGTATTAATAACTCTCATGATTTTCGTATTGATTATCGATATAGATAATATATTCCTCCACGCTTAATTAATACTATTCAATATTAGTCAGTTTGCCGGTTTGAATTAAATTTGTGTTGACTATATGTGTGTATGTTTGTTTATTTCTTTTCATTAAAATGAACCCCAAGGTAACAGAAAGATCATATTTCTGACATGCAATATTTAAGTATATATTATTATGCATATTAAAACAAATGCAGAAAAATTCGGCAAAACTTTGTTTATTTATTTTGTCTAAATTTCACGATTTTAAATTCGCGGCCTTGCATTATTAAAATAGCTCTTTCAAACGTTTCTCAATTGAGAATATTTTGTAGTAAATATTTTCATTTCAGAATTAAATATAAATTACGTTTTGATCTGTGTGTGTTATACATCAATATCTAAAAATGTATTTTTAAAAGTTTTTCGTTTTCTTTAAAGTAATTTTAATAGTGTTCTATGAAGAAACGAAACGTATTGGTTCTATAGCTACAACCAATATAAAGTAAAGTAAAAATGCTTAGGTTGTGGCTAAGAAAATAAAAAATATTCCCCTGGTTTGTTAATTATACAAAATTGGAGAAGATCAACAATGGAAAATGTCACAAATGCTGCAGAAAATAATTCCTCTGATTGCGACATATTTCGAAATCATAGAAATTTTCCAAAACTTCATTTCTTCATTTTATATTCCATTCTTTCGTGCTTTGGAATAGTTCTCAACACGTCCCTGCTCTTTATATACGCTGATCGTCGACAACTGGTGCTGGGTGACAGGGCTTCATTCGTCGAGCTGCGGTTGATCCTGGGCGGTTTGGATCTGACTCTGACATATTTCCTCATATTCAATCTAATAACTCTTGCTCTGGACCCCAATGAAGTTTCAATGCCGGCCCATATATTCTATATTATTCGAAACCTTTTGTTCAATTATGAATCATTAGCTCTTCTCCTGGTGTCTGTTGATCGTCTCATTGCAATCCGCTGGCCAACGACAAACATGTGGGGAGGACGAAAAGTGCGGCTTGTTTATTATCCGATATGCGTTATCATAACTTTGATCGAGTTTGCATTTCGACTGATGATATTTCTCTCCCCTTTCGAATGCGCCCTCGGTCGGGTTGTATTAAGGTTTTACAACTTCGCATATGGAATCACAGCTTTCCTGTCAATTGTAGCCATTTTTATCATATACGGGATTGTCTTCTGCTTCTTTCGGCGACATCTAAAAAAAGTTGGTACTCGATTGGGCGGCGGTCAGAACACCGATCAGAGCTCGACTGTGTCCAATGCCATTAGCAGTTCAACTCACAGAGGAAACGTTGCCAGACAGTCTCAAGCGATAATAATTAATATTCGCCGTCAAACATCCCGCCTTGACATTAGGATGGCGAGAATTCTGCTGGCAGTAACGGTTGTCTACACAGTGAGTCTTATGCCTAGTTTTATGGTCAATGCGGGGATCATCCCGTTTTCCGGGTACTCGATTCAATACTTGTTTTATGGAAATGCTTTGGTCAATGCGATTATATATATCTTTACCAACAGCGAGATAAAAACATATTTCAAACAATGCTTTCGTCGTGTGTAATGCATTTTTAGGAGGACAATTTATACATTCAATAGTAGATATCTACGTCAAAAACTTACTTCATCATTATGCATGATTGGTTATTATTGATTATATTGATTTTTGATTTATTCTACATGCGGGATAAATTCAAATATATTCAGTCTTATGTTGTATTGTAAATGTTCATTTGAAACGGCTAACTATTCGACTATGACTTTTAATGTCTTCAAGAATTTTTAAATTTAATGTTTTTGTCTATGAATATTGTAAATGTTGGTAAACCTTCAAACACCTTGTATAATTGAAAAGTATGATTTTCCATGATTGGTACCGATGTTACTATATTGTCGGTCCTTTTTCGTGAACAATATGTATTGAATCTTCTTTTTATTCTATTTTAATGTTTTAAAATATTCTCAATATAAATGTATTAATTCTGATATTTTTAAATTTAAATAAAACTGTTTATGAAAAACAAAATGTTTTGAAGCTACATAATTCTAAAGTCATTGGAAAAAAATGTTGAAATATATCCATTTTTTACATTACTGTCTGTATTCATGGTTGGTCACAATTTCATGAAAATTTTGATATTATAGGTATATTAAGTAACACTTTTAATGTTAAACCTCCCAAAGTCGTTATATTTTACATAACGGTGATTTTTCAATAACAAATCAGCATTTCCAAATATATACAAAATATACAAATATTATAAGCTTATTCACAAAAGCAATCTATAAATTATTGAATGTTATAGCTTTTTAAACTTTTATAGACCAATCTATAGCTTTCTATTCAACTTTATTTTTGAGCAGAGTTCATATGTAAATATTTAAGTCATACAATTTTGATTTCAATTTATTGCTAAATAATGAGCTCTGCTCTAAAACAAACTTTAATAGAAAGCTAAAAATTTCTAGTCTAGTAAAGTTTAACCTTACAAACTATAATTAATTAAATTTTTTAATGATTATAGTTTACTTTTATGTTTATAACATCTGATCTAAAAGCCAATCTAAACAAATTGCATTTGGTGGTTTAATTACACGGTCAGTTTTTAAAAGATTATCTATTTTATCTAGATTAATTATGCGAATGAATCTGATTGTATTAATTTTGTTGTAAATATAATAATCATTGATTTATTTATCAGCATAACAAATGCGTAGTAAGATCTTAAGACAATAATACAGTCCCTAAGAGTCAACTTACTGCATAAAGTTATTTTTCTCAGTAACCTTCATCCGTTTGTCAAAGTTTAACAAATAGTTGAAACCGTTTAAGTTCAGTTCACAAAATCCTAATTTGAGTACACTGATCATCTTCTTCGTATTTTAACCCAATTATTCATATACTCTCTACGTAATCATTTTTGCTCGTTTATCTATGCATATAAAATTAGTTATTATGAATGAACCTATTGCAATAATTTTCAAATTAGGCTATCATAACATCTATTATTTGATTCATGTCATAAACTAAGTCTTTGAGTCAACATAATTATTACCATTTTTGCATACTATTTATTTCTTTTTACCAGAACTTATAACTGTTATTACAAAAGTAAATGTACGCATATAAAACAATTTTGATAATATTAAAAAATATTAAGAACAAATTGTACATGTTTGTAAAATATGCCAATATAACAATAGAACTCTCTAAGGCTTTTAATATAATTAAATATATCATTTTGTTTATTTAGCTTAATTAAAGAAATGTAAATGCACACAGATGAAAGAATCATGTATTTTATAACCACGTTAAATTATTATTCCTTTACTTTTACTAAAATATTCTATAATGCACGAACAATTTTTTAATTATTAAAACATATTTGATATCTGCTGTCGCAATGCGCAGTAGGAGTAAGCAATTTTGAAGAATATTATTTTAAAAACTATTGTAAACATTTAAAAACAAAGGGAAAATTGTAGTTGAAAAATAGAGGTTTGAATATGTTAACTTAGTGGTAATCATTTTGCTGCCTTTAAACAAAAAATGGAAAAATAAGAACTTTTTAATTTAAAATATCCATCACATACAGGGTGCTGCACTTAGATATACCCGTTAAATAAAAATATAATTTTACTGAAATGTATTTATTTACAAATTTATTAACAGAATTTTAATAA
>JAUZNC010005685.1:16376-32498 GCA_034780395.1 Vannuccia rotundouncinata | reverse complement strand
GTTGTGTATATAAAATATCACAACCTCTAGTTCTCTTATAATTTTTTATTTGAAATCTTAGTCATTTAATAAACTATATTTTACATTATTATTTTGTATACATTTAGTTTTCTTTATGCTTTGCTGGTATCGATATCAATTTTAAAATTTCATTAAATGCAGAATTAATTTCTAAATGAAAATTTTTGTAATTTACTTTTATAAACAGAATTTTACATTATGTATCAAATAAAAAATATTTTTCTATGTACACTTAAATCTCAAATTTTAACTGTGTTTTCATTAATATACTTCTATACTAAATATCTACATTCTTTTGTTGTGTAATTTTTCTTTTATCTACCAGAGCTCTCTTTGAAATATTTTGAAAAATATGTATATTCAGAGTATTTACTGTATATAAGAACTGTATTGATTTAAATAAGAATATGGATTGTGTGTTAGTTCCTATATGCTGAATGATATAAACTATTGATTCATAATCATATATTGCGTCACAGTTAGCTGTTTTTAATATGTTATGACTATAAAACAGTTTTATTTTTATATAGATGATTTAAATAAGATTGGTACTAAATCATTACTCCCTGGAAATAAATCCGGACTTGTTGAGCATTACAATGAAAAAGAAGAATTTGCCAACAGGACTAAAAAATATGTTAACGTTTCTAATGGTCATCAAACTTCTCCGATTAACAATAATAACAAGTCATCCATTAATAAGTAAGTTTATTTAAATTACATTGTGAGACATTATTGGAATATATTTTAATTTTTCTTTATTAGTTTTAGACATTCTATTTTTCCTGACGTTTTGTAATTTTTAAAATCAATGTCTACATAATTTTGAAATTGGATTAGTGGTTTGTAGAACTTATTTTTAGAAAAAATCTACTTTCCTACCCCATAGTGAATATATTTTAGAATTAAAAAAAAATTATTGTAGTTATGAATATATTTAAATAATGTTTAAATAACTAGAGATTTACAAATTCTTTGAACTCAACCCTCAATCCTTACTATTTATTCGCTAAAGTACTACACCAGCAGTCTTTTTAATTATTTTTTCAATTTATATGTCAAATTATGTAAAATCTTTAAAAATTACAAAGAACAAACTAATAATTAAAAACAATCTTCCAGTCAGTAAAGAGCTCGGAGTTAATCGTAATATTATGACTGACGTTAAGGCATATTTTAGTCGGTTAAAAATTCTGTATTTCACAATCGATTCACTTCTTCTCCTGACTCATCAAGATTTTACACTGGTGCAGTGATAATGTTGAGAGAATTTGGAGGCTGTAAACGAGAGGGTGTCGCTGGCTGGTGATAAGGTTATATATATGCTAGACTCTGTCCAACTCTAACTAATTACGGTTCGTCTATTTAGAAATTAGGATTTGCCTTTTTGGTGACTTAATTGTAATATTATAACAATTGTTTAATCTGACAAGGTGCGACAAGTTTTCCTACTTTAAAATAGTATATAATTTTGTACATTTTCTGTCTCTGTTCATCCTTAATTTATACTATTACCTATATGCTAAAACAGCTAGATTTGCGTTTATATAGAACTAAAGAACGAAACCGTCGCATATTATGCCTCTTTGACATCAAAATGTTTTACATTATGGAATGTTCAAAAAATTTTTATTTAACGAAATTGTCAATAGTAATAGTTTAAGCGTTACATTTTCATGGTTTTGCTATTTATTAATAATATTACGTTGACTTTCTGACTATGCGTATTTCTTATCTGATCGTAAAACTTAAAATGTTATGTTTTGAGCAATATGTCCTGGTATACTTACTAATCCTGCAATTGTTTGCATCGCATTAATACAACGTTCTGTACCAAAGTTTTTCGTGCAAATTATTAAATATACCTAGTTTAAATCAGTTTCCATTTGATCGTTTCTAGAACTTTTTTAAAAAAATTTTTTTGGAAAAAACTTGAATCAGAAAAAAAGTTATTTTTGATATAGAAAACCGAAAGTTTATAATCTTTATGATTGCATCGAATATTAAATATACTGTTTTATTCCAGTTTTTACATTTCATTTTAATTAATGTTTAATTTTTTAGTTAGAATATTAAATTTGGGAAATGTTTCCATTTGTTTTTATACTTCAGATATGTCACTCCTCATGTATCACAGTCTGTTAAAAGGTTATTTAAGTTTAACTCATTACAAATTTTGCGTGTTCTATTGTGTTTGTTGATGAAAATGTGAATATATTTAGTTGCCATTGGTATTTTGATTACGTAAATCTTATTTGTAGAATTTTTGTTAATCGAAGTCTACACATGGAGAAGATAAGATTCTTTGGGTTTGACATGGATTACACTCTAGCAGGCAAGTTACCTTTATTTTTATTCTTATTTAATGCAAAATCTCATCGTTTCCATATTTTTATAAAATAATATTTACAGAATTGAATTCCAGACACTCTTTAAAATAAATTCCAGAAACACGTTATTTTTATCCGTATGATGTTTTTTGTGTTGTCAAAATATTATTTTTGTCGTTTGATAGAATTGATGCTTTTTTATTTAAGCAAGGATTTATACTGTAAGCATGCTCCAAGCAATCCTCTATGAAGTTAATGACTTACGACCGTTTCAGTATAGTTATTTGACTAAAGAGGGATATTTCCGTCAACAATTTTGACTGTTTCAGTTGAAGACAATTCCCCAGCTTATAAACCCAAAATCAATTATAATGAAAAATCTTTGTCTTGATGATTTTTCAAGACTTATTAGTTTACAGAATTTTTCTGTTTAATCATATTTGCAAACATTGCAACAAACAATATAAAGATAATTTGTGTTATTGATTGAGCGAGAATTCTCTTTTTTATGTCGACAATAATCACTGAATTACAATGACTCTTTATGCGTTCGCTGTACAAAGTTCAAAATACGACACCCTGTAAGAATGTTCCCTCTTTTGTGCTACTTCAGTCTACAAGTCTCCACAGTACGAAACCCTGGCCTTCGATCTCACCAAACAACGATTAGTGGACATCGGCTACCCCGAAGAACTGCTCACCTTTACTTATGACCCCTCCTTTCCAGTCAGGTTAGATCTCATTCAACACCATATTATACCCATTATTAACTCACGTTTGAGTGATTTTGCTGTTCTCGCTCTTATTGTAGGGGACTTTGGTTTGATAAAACGTATGGAACCTTGCTAAAACTCGACCAATTCGGAAATATATTCTTCTGCATTCGAGGATTCCATTTCCTGTCACCGTTAGTTGTCATATCATGCCTTAACTTCATGTCTATATTATATTGGAATAAATAACTCCGGTAACGTCGGCATTTGCTGCTATTTCAGGAGTGAAACTCGGCGTCTCTATCCAAACAAATTCATGCAACTGGACGAAAATAGGATATATGTGCTTAACACACTCTTCCATCTACCTGGTAAGTTTAGTAGCGATTGTTTCCAAGACAACCTTTTAACACTAATATATTTGACATAATAAGAGAATTCTATAAGAAGAAATGGCCGACTAATTCAGAATCATTTATTCGTTTAATTTAGATACATATTCCTTAAATAATTAGCCAAAATATCATGATACGGATTGTATAATTCCATTTTTTCTTGATTAATCGAATAATTTCATTAATGAATTCGCGCCTTGATGTATACTATTCCTTTAGTCTTTTTCTACGTGGGTTGGTCGCTATCCGATAAATCACTCGTGCTTACTTCATTAAGTTTCCCGTTAATAAATGTTCGGCAGTTAAGAAAGAACGATAATAATTATTTATAAAAAAACAGCAAAATAATTAATAGAGTTAGGTATATATTGGAATAGATGTAGAGTTAATAATTCTTCCTCAAATATTGATTAGTTCAAGAGTTTGACTATAGATTAAGAAAATATTTTAAAATTGTTTTTTTATGATTTTTTATAGCAATTTACCCACATTTTTAAATTTTTAGAAAATAATGATATATCTATATCATGTATACATTAATCATATTCAACTTGTATCTTAAAATACCTTTTCTAATTCGGTTTTGTATGAATTCAGGATAAATACTATTCTTGTTATACAACCAAAAATATTTACGGGGAAGATTAATATTATTATCTTTTTAAAATATATATATTCACTTAATTACAGTCATTATTTTATCCAGGTGTGAGACTTGTACAAAAGCTTCTCAGTAATCAACTAAATTGTTGAAACTATATTCCTTTCATGAATATTTAATTACAGAAATTAGGATAGAAATTTGTTATACCTTATTTTAAATAATTGAATTTCTTGTGTTTTAAATATTGATAATTAATTTGTACATAGACTAGCTTGGAAATCCAAAGAATAAAATTTTAAGATCTAGTCATAAATCGTAATTTTAAAAATATACTAACTGCTTCTGTCATATCTTAATTTTTTATTTCGATTGTTATAAAATATCTTTGATTTCGATCGATATCTTGTATTTTCTATATATATTTAAATCGTCTAATAGAAATGTTCGTGCTGGCCTGCGTTATCCACTGGTTCACCAACAACCCTGACTACGCGTTAACGGACAAGGGCGTTAAAAAGGGTGCCATTTTTATGTCCTACAAATGTATCTTTCAGGATGTTCGCTCAGCGACCGATTGGATACATAGAGAGGTCTGTTTACACTTTACATTCACTATTTAAACGTATTTGTACGAATGTAAGAGGGTTTGGCGCATGTAAACAGTTGTTTTGCCATTCCCTTTAGTGATATCACTTACAATATTGCCTGTTACTTTGTGTTTAGGGAGGACTCAAAAAACACACGGTGGAAAACTTTGAAAAATATGTTCAACTTGATGAACGACTGCCTCTTTTTCTTGACAGGTGAGCTTGAAGGGGACAGCTTGTTGTAAAATAATAAAATTTGAATTTTCGAAATGTTTATAAAGTTTGCATAAAGTCAAATTCTTGTAACCAACATTTATTAAATGTAAATATATTAGTGTTTTATTTCCAGAAAATATTTATTTTTGGAAATTTTCACAATTTTGTTTTTATATTGTATACATAGTTAATATAATGATGACATATAATATAATGCTTATTTTTTGTATATAGATATTTGATTGTCCAATTCCTTGTTCTATTATACGCCACTTTTAATAAATTATAGAAAATATAAAACTCACCACCCAATTGTCATATTTTCAGCCAGCGTTGTATCCATATTGCGCGATGTAAAGAGATGATAATATGCAAGATAAAAGTGTCGCTTTCATCTTCTGCTCAGAACGTTTAAAATTAAGGGATATAATAATAGAAATAATGTGTATACAGACGTTATTGTCTGAATGTGGAGGATTATTTCCATGGAACTGTTTTCAAATGCATTGTTTCTGTCATTATAATGGAAATGCATTACTTCCGCTGGAATTAAGGATTGCTATATGTGTACAAAATGGATGTTTTATATACTTGCTTTGATTTTTTAGTTTTTGAGCTGTTGGAATTTTTCGTCCAGTGATAAAAAAAATAATTTTCGATTGATAGTTTTTAAATTATATATTATTGATAATGACATATTTCAATTAAATTGTATCACTTTAAAATGTGTTCTCATGAAGTTGCTTTCATAACTCGACAAATATTCAATTGGTTCAGAAGTATAGATAAATGGTTTCAGTTCAACTTCCTAAAACAAATAATGATATATAGTTATCTTTTAATTCTTAACGTATAGTGTACTACTGTAAGTAACAATTATTTACATTCAAACTAATCGCATTCTAAGATAAATTAATCTTATATTTACTAAATATATCGTTGAGTGGTGGGTACGTATGCTATAAATATGTGTAGTCATTTTGTGTATCCTGTGAATATGTACTTGAGCATGGATTAGATGTAAATATTGTATGTGACGTCAAACGATGAGGTACTGAGAAAGAATTAATAGATTGACAGGCTTCAATCATGCAGTCTCAATTCTTTACAAAAATTCGTAAGAGAGAAAGAGGGTTGTATAAAGGAGTCTCTTGTAATTAAAATGATGGTTTCATTCTGTTATCGAATTGAGTTTTTCGTTTACATTTTCGTTTTTAGTAGTGATTTAAATAAACAGTTTTGATGGATTTTCACGATATTGATATCGAAGTCCACAATTAACTAAAACCTTTGAATGCAAAACTAAGAGAAATATTGTTCCTCTAAATTCTATAAAAACACGTCTCGCTTGAATTTATAAAATGTTCGCTAAATATTGTAATTTTTGACATCATTTAATTAGGATCTTTAAAAAAATTGCTTGTCCCAGCCGCTATATTCACTTTGATAATATTGTGACACAAGCATAGATTCAATTATAATTTTTATATAATTTATTGTGTAGAACTTTTTATCTAGAATATATATGTACGTGTATAAATGGTTTCCATTTTCAAATAAGATGCACTATTATCTTATCACGAAATTAACTGACATTTTTCTTATGTGAAAGGTAAACTTGTTTCAGCTTGTGATTATTATTATTGCAATTGATGACATGTTACCCCACTTTTAAGCATTCTTATTAAAAGACATGTTTGCAAGTTCTAGCTACACTTTATTTAACTCACAGAATTGGTTAACAGTTTGAATCAGACATAAAATCAATTAGAATCAATAAGATGCAATTAAGTTAGCAGTTATCAGATAATACCCCCATTATTCTATACTATAGTTTTTCTAATTGCTTCATCCTTCCACAACTTCTGTTTATATGATTGATTAGATTTTCTTTCTATATAAAGGGGAATTTTATATAGTTACATCTAGATGAGTAAATCAACTGAATCAAACCATAGTAACAGTCTTTCTTAGGGTATTTAATATCGTCTTTAAATATAATTAACACTAAACTATAGTGAACAATGACTAATATTAATATTCTGTCTTTTATTTCAATTTTTCAAATTATATTTATATAATGGGTTTCACAATAAGAAATTTTCTATTAAATCATATTTTAGATTAATTGTGCGCTCAGTAGGTATACCATTGTATTCTTATAGTAAGATTCCATCATATTTATTTTAAACATTGAATGTCTGTCTATTCTTATGGTAGAATTCGGTCAACTGGTGCTAAAACATTTCTACTCACAAACAGTGATTTTCAGTACTCCCAAGTAAGTCAGATTAAGATGATCCCACTTTCCATTTTCCAGTAATTTAGCCTATAATTATTAATTTGTATTTTTCTTTGATATATTTCTCTTCTAGTCTGTCATGTCCTACATTCTCAGCACTCCAAACTCCAAGGTAAGATACGACGTGCTTAATTTTGTAATCGTTTAATACGATTATATAAGTATAGACGTATCAGAGGCAAATAAATCAAATAGGGGTGAAATACAACACTGTATAATATGATTATCGTACCTCTAAAATAATATATTGTACTGTTCAACGATGCTAAAGGATATACCAGACCGACGTTTTGGATAAAAGACTATATCATCAATGGTTGAAGAACATGAGCTTAAACGTCCATGACTTGTAACCATTAGTGTCGTTAAACATATTTTTTGTTGTATTTTGTTCGTATTTGTATGTAAAAATTATATTTTTTGCTTTTTAAATATAATTTTCATTAAATATTATTATTATAAATATTTATTCCATTTCATAATATTTTTAATATCTTTAATATTTTAATTTTGTTATTTAATTTATCTGTCTTTTATTATTTATTCCTTTTGCTTTGTCTATAAATGAATATTATATCCTTAATACTATGAATTCATAAGGTGAGACAGTTTTTTAATTCTAAATAAAACCATTTTAGAAATGTTCACTCGAGTCAACAAAATCCTTATTTGAAATTGGAGATGAATAATAATTCCCTTTGTTAAAAGTAATTGAAAGGGTTCATAAACTCAGCATATAACTAAATAAATAGAATTACTGCGAGCTTCGTTGTTGCATACTAGTTTCATTTCGGTTTGCCCACTAATTAACCTATTCTAACTCGCTCGCTAGATGTGAAAAATACATACTCAATAATGTTTCATTTGGATACAAGAGTCTTCTAATGTATTTTCTCTATTATTTGCCAAGTAGTATTTTACTTTTAGGGAGTATTATTTGCTATTGAATTCTACAAACTAACACTAAACCAGTCAACTAATATAATACAAACGCAACTTGTAAAATTGTATGTTATTAAGTGAGTAATTTAATCATAATGATAGCGACGCTTTTTAAATCACACAGCTTACTTTCGATTTCTTTTCATTTAATTTTTTTATGAAATTTAAATAATATTATTTGGACAAAGAGTTGTAAGTTAAAATCATAATTGTTCAATGCTGTTTACCAATTTCTAATACCTGTTACTAGCAGATACGTTTATTTTTCAATTCCAGGGCAAAATACCAGACTGGACGACCTACTTTGACTTTATTGTTGTCAATGCCAAGAAACCCAGCTTCTTTCAGCAAGGTTCGCTGATGCGAGCTGTGGATAGAGTAAGTTTGTGTGATTTTCACTTTTAAAAATGATTATATATTTGTAAGTTATCACAGTAGGTAATACGGAACGAAGCTATTGGTTAATATTATCAAAGAAAATAATGTTCCCTTTATTTAGCTACTTTTGTATGAAATTAAAGCCTACTTATGTGGCCTGTATAATAGGAAATAAGCAAAGGAAATATCTACGCTTTCTTTCGACATGACAATGAATAAATGAAGAAGATAATAGTCAGATACAATGTAGCTTGAAATATTTACCTATGTTCTGTTAAAGAGTAAAATTATAATCCATAATAATAATATGTATGTAATAAAGAACCTGTTGTTTCTGATGTTTTTACTTTTAGTATTCAGGTCATCTCAGCTTTGGGTATAATACGCCACCAGCGGAATCCGGAAAATTATATTCTGGAGGTAAGATTTATATTTAGACATTAGAGCTTTCCAATCTGCCGTCTCCTACTCCACTCCCATTCTCTAACCCCCCCCCGCCTACCCTTTCTCCCCTTCCCTATATTCCATTTTCGTCCATTGCCCTCCTTTTCTCTCTTAACCCTCTGCTTCGCCTCCCTGCTCACATAGGATCATGTGAATGTTTCTCTGAAATGATTGGAGCTCGTGGAAAAGATGTACTTTACGTTGGTGATCACATTTTCGGGGACATTCTTAAATCAAAGAAGATTGTCGGATGGCGTACATATCTTGTCATTCCGGAGTTAGCAAATGAGATTTATGTCTGGAAGAAGGAGAGGAAACTATTTGAAAAGCTCCAACGTCTTGATAACTATCTTGCTGATGCATACAGGTTTAATATTAATTTATTTTTTATTATTCAACTAATAATAATTCCATTCTGGCGATTGTTTAAAATATGAACCCTTCCAACTTTAATTTACTTTTCAGAAATCTAAATATTTCTTCTGATGCCAAACCTGACGTTGGTGTTACTCGTCAAGAAATTAGAGTAAATATCATTCTCTTAACTCAGTTTCTCAATTTTAAAACCTTTTTGTAAGCACAACTACTCGTATAGCTAGCTCTCTTATCCTTACTACTTTTTTTGCAGAATGTGGCCCGAAATATGGAAGAAGCTTACGGAGGTATTCTTGGGAGTCTGTTCCGGAATGGTTAGTCAGATCAAAAAACTACTACATATAATTTGTCTACCCTACGGGGATTTCTGAGGTCTTTTGCTAACGGATTAATTGAACGTTTTTTGCATAAAAAAAGTAATAAGTTAGACATAGAGATCAATGGATTATCTAGTCATGTAATAAATCAATTTTGTGCACTTTTCTCCAGAGTCTAGTTTTCGATATTCCAAATTAAAAAGAATCAATTCTGACATTTGGAAACATCTTTATAGTCGTTTTATTGTATTGGTTCTGTTTATCATTTGTAGAAAATGGAAATATTTTTAGTATATTGTTGTCATGTGTTACGGGTTTTTCTATTATATATTTTATTACAATCATACAATAAATATTTTGTTGGGGAAAATAAATTATTTATAGCTGAGGGGTTTCAATAATAGTTATAGTCATAATCCAATTTCATTAAAAAAATTTACGTTTAACCATTGTATTCAATTTTATTTAATCGACTTTCTAATTAAGAACATCTGATTATAAAATAATTTCTTTTTCATAGAAAGCTGTTTGCATTAAATATACTCCCATGCAATATTTCTTTATATTATATTGATTCACGAATCTAATTATATCTAGTTTTATAGTAGTATATTTGTCTAACATTGTTTACTACTTATTTCAAGTTAAGTAGTACATAAATAACAGCATAATGTTTTGATTGTACAATTATTTAAAAATTATTTTAGACAAGTGTAATTTGTCCTACTTTTTTCAAAATAAAATTAATAAACAAAATATTTTTAAAAGGGTAATGAGTGTGTGTGCAAATTTTATAATTTCAAAATGTATAAGGAATCCTCAAAATTATTAATATTGTTATTATTGTCAATTCAAAATTGTAATACCTATATTTTTTAAGTTGAATGTAAGCTGTAAGAAATTTTTTATATCAAATCTGAACAGCTATCCAAATCGTTCACTCCTTGGAGTTAATATAGCGAAATAATGCATACGTAATTTTATGAAATATCGTCAATTAGAAAATATGTATATATCTCATTATCTGGAATTATTTTAATCATTATTACAAAATAATCCTTTCAAAAACGCAAGACATGTGATGACATACAAATATATGACGGATCCACATAATTATTAATATCTTAGAAAGGTTTAAAACCATTTAAATAAAAAAATACTTTATCTAATCTCACGTCGTGTTTTAATTATACGTGCACTCTTACCCTCTGGAAGTGATTGACTGAAGAATGTGAAGTCTGTGTCAAAATTAATTGTTATCCTTTTTTTATTTTGATTTGAATATTTTATTTTACACACGATATAACACAGATATTAGGGTATAATGTTTTTACTTTTAAGCCGAAAAACTTTTGAAAATAATCTTTTTAAATAACCCCTAATACATTATATTTAACCAGTCATCCTTCGCTTTAGATTTTTTATCAAGCACTCTATAGCCATCAGTAATGAAAATGTTATTTTCGCTCTTAAATTTCTGAAATGCACCCTTCCTCCATCACACTCTCGCTCTACCCCTTCACCCTGGAGCCGTGGCACTCTAGGCAAGCGGGGTACATCTACCTTAAATCAATAGGTTCACCCGTATACCTCTTGTAGCTTTCGTTCATCTGACTTTGACTGTTGCCTAAATTGTGGGTAGCCCTGCCCACTCTCCCATATTCCTCATTCTCTGCATGGTATTTACAACCCTTGACTATATAGTCGCAGTGTGTGTACAGTATTCACAGAACTTTCCTATAATATACAATATGTATAATATTCCAGTGCGAGGTAATCTTAACTTCTTGCTATAGTAAAGGATTTTTAACGTGGGTTTCATTTTATCTTCCTTTCAGTCGGTTATTATTATGTTCTTATTTTGCTGTGTATGGATATTAATATAATTTACAATGTACTTTATTTATAATAGATTGAAAAAAGGCTAGTTGCTACTTGAACGTGAACCTCTTTTTATTAAGCAAGTATTTTGTTTAGCTTGACCATAGAGTTGGCTGTTCTGCTCCCTCGTATTTCATTCAGTTTTAGAAGGCAATTAGTGTAGCTTTGAATATACTCATTAAAATTTGATAGGAAATGAAAATATTAATGTCTACGTTTTACTTGTACAATTCACTAATTATTGTATCACTAATTAAAACGAAACAGAGTTTGAACCAGAAGTCACCAGAGCGTTTTATCCATCCATTAGGGAAAAATGCACAATCAATACCATAATTAATTCAATCATTTATTTTGGTTCACATTCAGATAAACAATGTACGTTACGAACAAAAACGTGTTATACTTTATTAAATAGTTCGCAGTATATGCGGATTGTAACTACTTGAGCATTAAATGTTCAAATATTCATGAAATTATGCAATTTAGGGTACATATACATGAGAAAAAAATTCCAGAAATTTGAATTGGAGACCACTTTTTTATGTTTATATACATGTATATGATTTATAGCAGAAATATATAAGTTTAATATTAGTGATATATCTACTTTAAAATTATGAGGAAATGCAGTAAAAAGTATAAGTGAATTCTATGTAAAACAGTAAAAATTGAAGAAAAAATCATCTGCCATATTATAAATGTTAACTGCTTGAAACTTTGCAGTTACAAATATATTCTATATATATACATAAAAGTACGTAGTGTGTTATTGATTGGAGATACAGGAGTTCAGAAAATTAGCAATATTACAAATTCCAATATTTGTACGGAAAATGTGAATTAATACAATATATGTTATATGTGTAAAAATACATGAAATATGTATCTGAATAACATTATACTACTTACTTTTATTCTTTACATGTCAATAAACAACTCAGCAAATTTTGGATGTGTTATCTCATATAGTAAATAATTTTGTGCATTTAAAAATTTCAGAAACACTATTAGGAGTAAACAGAGAAATACTAATTTAACTAATTAAAAGTCATTTTGCTTCAGGAATTACTCATATGTTATTACATGTAAGTTATCCTTAGTTAAAAACAACCAGATTGGTATGTGACTTCTTTTTTTATGTGTGTTTCTTCTTCTTCTCTTATTTTCTGTTGTTTCAGTAATAGTCTTTAGTTTCTTTATAGACATCTCCGTGTTTTGAGAAGTATTTTTTAAGAAAATACAACATTTTTAAATTTGATTTACGACTATTTTTTATATTCTATGTGATGTAAATTTTTGCTTATCAGATTCTCCACATTTCAAAGTACAATAATTACACCAAAATGTAAAATCACTATTTTACGCATTTTTCATGTTTATATACCTTCAAATAAAGGTTGATGACAGTTTTGTCAACCTTCTTCTGAGACATAAGTATAATATTTAAATATTTGTTTGTTGAATAAATTTCCTCTAAATTATTTAACTTAGTTCGGTGTATTTTTTTAAAAACATTCTCTCATTACATAAATAATTAATTTCTCAAAATTAACCGGAAAAGATTTTCTCCGTCAATGGTTATATGAAGGTAAGATTGTTTCAAAAGAAAATGTTAAGGAAATATATTTTGTAACCAACAATATTAAGAAAATCTCAAAACTGTTTTATTTTACAGCTTGGTATATAACTAAAACATCTTTTCGTTTCTTAATAAAGAAATTTAATGTTATTAATAGGATCATGACATCAGTATTTATTTGTTAAAGAAATATTGTTTATGGTTTAAATGTTTATTGTATTTTTACTATTTTAATTATCTACACTTTTTAGGTAGATAAATTTGCTTAATAATTATTGGGTTTCAATAATTTAAATATTAATCAACAAGAATGCTCATACGTGTGTGCAATTTACTTTATTTTGCTATCATATTTTTTTATTCCATAGTATAATGTAGAATACAATTTTTTTTAAATTTAAAAAAATATCTATAAATATTCACTTTTTCTTTCACAATTAAGAATTAAGCCAAAATTAACACTTTTGTCATTTAATGCACTATAATATATACAAAATAATATGTGTAATATTTCATAATCAACTGGAAGCAAAGAACAGTTTTATTCACAATTGTATGCACCAAAGTATATTGAATTCAGTCCAATAACTATTGCGCAGTTGAACACGATCATTTGTTTTATAAATTACCCAGAGACAGTTTTGTCCGCTTTTATCGATTGTCTGAGTAAAGTACTTTGAAGAGCTCCTCTTATAGTCTAATTCTATTGATTGTCGAAAAATTGACTATACCATGTTACACAGATAAGAAGAATTCTTATGAACAGCTTTTAACATTAGAATGTATTTAATTGCGTTTTCGGCTGTCATGTAAACCCTGATTGAATAATTCCGTAATTAATATTTTGTCTAATTTGAGAGTTCCGTATTTTCTGGTCTTATTAGTTATAGGGTTACTGAGTATTTTATCCAGATATAATCTTAATTCATTCACTCGATTTTATTGCACAAATATAATAATGATAAGTGGTTTTGTGGCACCTACTCTGTTAAAAATTAGGGTATTTTATAGGGTGTCTTTACACAACTTTCAATTTACAAAACACATGAATGTTTTCTCACGCAGTTAAAAGTCTTTCCTTTCAAAAAAATTAATTAAGCTAATTAACTTTTAACTACAAATTAAAAATATAGTAGCATTGTCGAACAACAATGTCGATAATAAAATAAATATTTTTAATAAAATATGACAGGTGATATCCGCTACCCTTTTATTTTTCCTCTCCTCCAGGAACTCGGCATACTTTCTTCTCGTCACAAGTTCTTCGCTATGCCGATGTCTACTCCTCTTCCTACCTCAACCTGATGCACTATCCTCTCTGCTTCATGTTCCGCTCTCCCAGTATGCTCATGCCGCATGAATCAACCGTGTCTCACGTAGACTCACCATTCGACCCTGTCAATGACATCATGACGGAGGCCATCAACTCAGGAGTGTGTCGTCGAAAAAGTAAGTATTTTTCGGTTATTGCCCTTTACCTGATGTTATCTGTGTGGGTTAAAAATACACCATTTATCAATAATTATTAAGTGCTTCAATATATGTCAAGTATTTGAACTACATCTGATTGCAGCCAAATAATGGGTTGTTGACCCCAATTAGGTCACGTTTCAGCCAACGTATGTTGTGTAAATAGTTCCGGGGTTATCTTATTGTATCGTGTTATAACTTATTCTTGTTTGAACTGTATCTCTACTTACTGGACAATTGGCAAATACATTTATATATTGTGGTATATGACCGTATAATAGACTATTGAATAATTCTGAATTCTTCATTAGAGAACATTATTGATTGTGCATGTATACGTGTGGTTCTAAAGACACTATGTTCTTTCTTCAAATTATAATAATCTGCAAATAAGCATATAATCAATTTGATATTTTATAGCAGTTTCAAATATATTTCAATAGATTGGTACAACTCTTATACATATTTTTATCCGCTGATATTAATTAAACATTTCATTAGAATCTCAATGGATCGTATATTTATATTTCATATAATATTACACTTAAAATAACAACTGTAGATTATGTTTGTTTTACACTGCAGTGTTTACATTATTTCTAGAATATTGGTATTTAATTTTCTAATATATATAAAGGAAATATTTTCGTTTGGATGTAGCTAAATGACTTTAATGGCGTTATCTATTCCAAGGTTTGTATTAGTCCCAAATTTGCATATTCAACTGTATCGAAGCCTCCCTTTGCATAATCAACACAGCAATTATTTATAGAAGATGCAGCTCTCCATCTTCCTCTCTCTACACTTTCACACATCTCCACTATCAGCAGCCTTAGTCTGTATGACTCTATAGGCTCAGTTGTATGAAAGAGGTCCTCTCTGATCCAGCTTTCGTTAGAAGATAGAAAAACAGCCACAGGCGAGGCAATAATATCGCGAGTCTCATTCTTTTTCCTATAATAATATCGCCATAGCAGATAAAGGGAATCGATACCGTTATTGAAGTATTTTTGTGTGCTGTGCTCGATATTTTAACGATCATTTTTCAACAATGGTTGTCATTTTTTGACAGTAGAATATCAGTCAAACTTGGCAGGGGAAGGAGTCATTTGGTCCAATAAAATTCAATTATTTTAATGGCAATTATCTTGCTTTTTAAATTACTTGAAGCTTCACATTATTATTTGAGACAAAGATTTTTTTTATTACCCTTATAATCCAATTATGGAAGATATATTTCAATATTTAAAAAAAATATATTTTAACGTGAATGATTAATTATATACAACATGTGACTATATCAATTTTATCTTTATCTACACTCCAACCTATTGTAAATATTTTCTATTATGTATGATTACTAAACTTTATAGGATTTAATTCCAGAATGGCTTATCGATTCATTCTTTAATTCTTTCTACTAGAATCGATGGTTAGATACAAAGATTAAAGTCATTCGACTATGCTTAATGTGCTTACATCTTTTAAAAATACTATGTAGACAGGAAATCCGTTTTTAATTTGAGTGCATTACAAAATTAGAAAAAGAAAGCTAGCCGGTCGAA
>JAUZNC010005674.1:13202-27858 GCA_034780395.1 Vannuccia rotundouncinata | reverse complement strand
AATTGTAGGAAGACAAATTAAAATGATATCTATATTAAAAGATGTCTTTGAGAGTAGAGAACGTCCTCAAAATGGATTTATGATAATTTTATTTTTCTCAATTTACAGAATATAAAATATTAAGAATGAAAATAAATTTCATCAATTAATTACATAGATATAGTACAATATATATAGAAGGGTAAATTGTCTCGTTGAATAATGTGAAGAATCAATCCAAATATGTAAATGTAATTATTTAATAAATTAATCAACTATATATTAAGTAAAATCAATATATTTGAAAACACAGTTCAAAATATACCTATAATATATATTTCAAATAATTATATTGTCATAATAGGCCAAATGTTGAATTTAAATGTGTAACTGTATTCCCAAAATGTCACTTTTTTGAACAAATGGCGCAATAAACATATATCTCCTGTTTGTATATAAACTTCTCCATATTATTTACAATTCAATGAGTTTACCTGGCTCATATTATATATAAAGGTATAGTAAATACATCGACTCACATATTTACTAAATACAACAGGATGGATATAAATTCTAAACATTTAACGTACGCCAAACTCCATACCTCACATGTCGAATATATAAGTATAAGTAACTCATTTAACTCAAGACACATGTCAGTCTAAATGCAACTTGTTATAAATCTATACTGCTTCTATAAAGTTTGTTGAGAGAGAGCTTCCGCGTCGTTTTTTGTAGTTTATTGGTGGGTGAAACACGTCAACATATTCACCCCAAATGAGAACAGTTGCCTTCAATATGGTTACGTTCGTCCAGCCGAAACAAATTATAACGACGAACGAGCCAAATTGAGGTGTGAGAAAAAATTTAGGGGCGGAGTATACTCTATCAACATTTTAGGCTTTTCTCGGTAAATCTGCCACCAGATTTGAAGCACATGATGTATATATAAAATAGAGAAATATCTGGATAGTATATATATATATGTAGTGTCTTCTAAATATTTGAAATCCGATTTCGGCTGGTATAAATGTCGAGCATTTGTAAAAAATATGAGATGCCAAAATCGTATTTTTTATAGCCGTACAATAATTTGTAAATCATATTTAGTGAATAGATATATATTACATCCTGTCTCTCTCGATTCAAATATATAATTATATCATTTTTGTTCCTGTTTAGATTAAGTTGGACATCAGTATATCGATGTAATATCGCGGCTGAATGATGGACGTCTGTCAAATGAATGCAGTCATGTCTCGTACAATGATTGTTTAAAGTTCGGAGAATATCAGAATTTGTGATATGTTCATATCTGCTTAGATACACGTTCGTACAGATTTCTCAAAGGCTACTAAACGCATTTTATTCGTATAGTAACTTTCACCGATCAAATTATTTGTGTATTTCTATAAAAAGTTGATAAAAATTTGTGAAATATGTTCCAGCACCCAAATAGAGAAAAAAGAAGTCAAACAAAAGCCAAAAATGTGCAATTATAGATAGATTAGTAACAAGAGGCAAGAAAAAGATAAAATCTTTGAATCATTTTGGCTTTCATCAATGACAACTCATTATCTATATATAAATTTTGGGCGACATCCATTTTATATAAATATCAAATTTTGAATCCTTTCTTATTAAAATATGGGAAAATATCCTGTCATATTGTTTGTTGATGGACACATATAGGTGCAGGTATACAGAGAAATCATTAAGGGAAACCTTTTTTCGAGGCAGGCAATCACTGAGCTCCAAATATTTTCTACATGTTGACCCCCTGAACGCCTTCTCACAAATAGATGATATATTTTTAATACTAATTATTGAACAAGCAGTTAAAAGGTGTATCCATATGGAGAGAATAATTTTATCAGCTCCTGATTGCAGCAAGACATCTGTAAAATGCTACAAAACTTTGGCCAAGAACGACGTAAGATATATAATATACGTATCGAACATAAACGTATCCTCACCGCAGACCCAGCCTTCTAATAGCCTAAATGGTGGTCCAGGGGGGCTTATAGGCAGCCCCCACTGTTCCAGCCCGGAGCTGGCATCAGTGAGGTCTAGTGTGTGCGTGTGACATTTCTTGTTCCACCTGACTGACACCCTGTGGACGACAACGGGGCGTCTTCAACACGCGTACAGCGCTGCGTTGAGTGTGCATGTAATGGATGTAGAGCCCGATTGTGGAGTTGCAGTCTGGAATTATTCCAACTGGTGAATGAACACTATCTCTTGTGTTATCAGTGAGACTGACAAGTGGCAATCAGTCAGCATCTATTTCTATATCGTTTTTTTCTGATCAACCATAAATCCGTGAAGAAGGCATGCGATGTGGGAAACATAATTTGTATTTTTTATGAACGTGTAATATATGGTTTGCATAACTTATAATAAATACTTATAGATTAATAGACGATTGCTATTTTTAATTGTATATGCATTTAAAAAGTCAAGTTAAAGAAAATCGGCTTGTATTATTATTATTATTAACATGTCTATTAGTATATATCGATTTTAGTGTGACATGCGTAAAATCAATATTTTTTAAATATTGATTTTCCCTTATTGTCTGTTAAATATCTAAAATGGTGTCTATTTATATGAGTTTCTGATTTTAGCAAACTTCGTTAGTTATACAGACATTAATGTCGATAAATATTATAAATTGGTATCGATTTTATTTAAAAAAATGTTTTATTATAAAATGTATAAGTTGTAATAGTCATGCATGCGTTTGAAAGAAATTAAAAAGTTCTATTAATCATTCTGTAAAACTAAATTTATTTCATTAAATTTTTCTACATAAAATCTGAAAAATCTCAGTTTCCATATCGTTAAAAATTTTAATTTGTTTTTTAAACTTTTTAATTATTGACAGACAAATGAACTGATTTATGAATATAGACAACTAATTTACATTACTTATACAAGAGACATTCAATTAATGAATATAGTTGACATTATACTCCTGACTTCCTTATTTGTTAATTTAACTAAAATTCTGTGTGTTTATAAATATATTTATTATCAAAACAGTTCAAAAATATTATCGTTATATTGTGCCAAAGACCCGTTAAAAAATAGCCACCTAGTTCCTATTTGAT
The DNA here is from genome assembly GCA_034780395.1 of Vannuccia rotundouncinata. NCBI lineage: Eukaryota > Metazoa > Platyhelminthes > Proseriata > Coelogynoporidae > Vannuccia > Vannuccia rotundouncinata. The sequence continues at coordinate 24,766 of JAUZNC010005674.1, read as the reverse complement.
GACAAAAATTCATGACTTAGCATAAAGGATGACTGATTAATACAGGAATATTGGATGATTTGATTTAAAAATTATTTTAATTTAAAACCAATTTCGCTACAATTAGTCTCTAAGTTATATATTTATATTTATGTAATTTTTCATGTAACTCTTTTGCTCTATAAGGCTATTTTGGCAGACTGCAGTCTACTGAACGATATATTGTATACAAGTTTTGGTAAGGGGGCACTCACTCTTCGATTCTGCGCAGCGAAAAGTATCATTTTCAAGAAGATACCATCGTTCAACAAGTATTGATGACTTTTTCTCGTAGTTTTGTATATATATATATATAAGAAATGAGTTACCAATTTGTATTTTATTACAATGTTCTCTTGGAGACGAGGAATTTAATTAGAAGCAGCCGATAAGTTTTCATATTTACTTCATAATCTTGAAATATTCGCAATGTAGAATTTGATCTAAAGGGTCGAGGGCCGGTTGATTCTGTACAAATTTTGTAAGGAAATAACTTTTTAACGCGTGTGTGTTTCAGTTTAGAATTAGGTAACTATGGCTTGGGGGTTTAAGGGCATATACTTTTAGTGTATATTTAGTACAATATCTAAAATCTTAATTTTATTTTTATTTAGAATTCTTTGTAATTATTTGAAGCGAGACGAATATATACGTTAATCCAGCTACCTGATTTGCTACTAAAAATGCACTCATATACACTCTAAATTCTCTCTTAGTTCTCAACGTGTTAAAACATTGTGCGATGTAGATTACTTTCTTGAGTAGATCATACACAATGGAAGGCAGCCTGCTTATACCTCCCAGAAGAACGTCAATGGGGAATATTTGTAGAAAGGAAGTCAGGGAGGAGGGAAGGTCTCTTTAGTTTTCTTTTTAAATTATGAGTGACAAGCCTATGACACAATGTGTGCACAATAACAATAAAAAAGGAAAGTGAAACATTGGTAGCCTAATATCTCCCCCCCTCTCCCCTTTATTCTGCTTATATAATCCGTTTCTTCTCTGTCCTAATTTTTTCTTACATCCCAGCTTCATTAAATAGCTATAAAGTGGTGGGAGGGGCCTGCGTATATAGTGACAGTAATCATGCGAGGAGGAGAGAGAACGAGATATCGCTTAGTGCGCCACCCCGCTCACTAGAGATCTCAACTCATACGAAAAGAATTGATTAATTACACAACTGTGGGTCCACCCTTATAGATTGTAATATTACTATAAGGTTGTCAGCAATCTTAATATTATTATGAACATATATATCGACTTCTAACCATGTTTAAGACATTAATTATTAAAAATAATGTATATATAAGGAAAAATGCTCAAGTTTGGGCAAATTTTAAATAAAACAATTTTGCATCATCTTTTAAATAATGTGAAAAGTGAACTGAAATATTTTCTTTTTAAAATAATAATTTTCACCACTCGACTATTTCGAAAGATTTCCCCCGGTAACTATTGACAACGCCATGTGTATCGTATAAATGAGCTATGCCAACTGCATATGCAGATAATCGCTCGATACACATGCGTTTGCAACATGCTCAGAGACAACTTGGTTGCTATAGGCAACTGACTACATTATAAGGCCACTGCGAACAGAATTCAACTTGGAGGAGTAGGTATACAATACGACATCTTACGAATGCAGCCTCTCCATGCCCAGGGGAGTCTATACTCTATTTCTCATCCTTCTTCCAACAACATAAGTACGCGCATAAGTATTGTATGTATTCTTTGTAAACGAATATGTGAACCATCCAACCAGCCCCACATGAACTAAGGAAATGAGTAGATTTCTCTCCTCCAACACTTTTATATTTTCCATTTTCCCAAGTCTCTTTTCCTCGCCAATCCTTTCCCCTTCGCATCTCAACTACCTACATATCTGTTACACTTGGTTATTTTATTTTTCAGTCTATATATCATTAAGAGAGAACTTGATACACAACCAAATGCTTTATTATTTCCCTTCGCGAGAAAGAACAGCTGCAAATTGTCCAAATTTCCCATTCTTTATCGATCCCCCCTCCCCAATCCATTCCCTTAGAGCTATTGTATCCTGTAATGCCCCCTACCGCCCTTGTACACATACAAGCTATCGAGTAATCTTGACACAGCCCGTATGTAGTCCTACGTAGCCCCCTGCCTCAACCAATATCACACTCTCCTTCGACCTACTCGCGAACGGCTACGTCAATGTCTACTCTACCAAGACGAAAGAGTTCTCAGCTTTACCTTCTCCGTTTTCTGACCGCATCTTCTTCCTCTCTCTCTCCCAATATCACAAAACTCGGCTACATTATATCTTCCCTTCCTCCCTGCTTTTTTATTATTATCAAATCTTTCCCTGTCTCCTTCGACTCGTTCTGCAGCATGACTATAATATACTCGATGTCCTCAAATTTGTTCAATCCTGGCTCAATAAACAGACAGTTAAGCTATTTATTTGCCTTTCCAGGAATAAACAGCGCTGATGGTTGTTTCGGAATTAAAGTGGAATATAGTGTCGCTTTTATATGTACTTAATCGTTTGCGGGCTGTCGATCGACGTACGAATAAATAATCAAACTGGCTGATAAAATAATGTTTCTGATGATTACATTTTCAAATACATGGTAGAAAAGATATTAAAGTATTGTCAAGAAAGAAATGTCTGGTACAGCTCATTTCAAAGGAAAGCTGTTGTATATATTTAGCAATAAAACGTTGTAAATAATGTATTTAAAAATATCTCGTTCACTTGTACAAATATAAATTCTTTTAACATAAATATTTTTATAGATATCTTTGTGTCATTTCTGTTGGTTAAATAATTTTAATATTTGAAATATTGAAACACATGAATATGAAACGCAATTACGAAAGTGGACAATTTTGAGAATTGCTCGATCACTTCAGTAAGCAGTTGAAAGCTTCGATCAACAGTTCATACTACCTGAAATTATATATACTCGATTTACTTTAGATTATTAGTAAATAGTCGTGGGAAAATAATATTCACTCAAGTTATATTCTTATATGTACATTGAGCAAATAGAATTACGTTTATTAATACAGTTCGCTACTGCATATTATTTCCAAGAGTATATATGCCCCCAATTTCCAGCTAATGATTTGAAGAGTCACATCTGACACTTAGGGAACATCCCAAGTGTTTTTCATAATCAACGATTCTTCCACACAATAACCTCCCATTATATAATAGTACACACACATGTTACTGGAACGAATATTAGGTATTGATTTTTAATCTTTGATTGCCTCTATATATAAGCAACTGCCAAAGAGTCTATCGAATTCTATTTCAAATTCTTCATGGAAGGTCGCAAGTCAAGATTCAGTAATTGTTATTAATGTCAAAACCAATTCTTTGCTGACTAATTTAAATTAAATTATTTGGTTACCATTCTATATGGCTTGACTGGACAGTTTAATCAATGCAGAAGGGGCTAATCTCCTTGAGCAGAAGAAAAAACATGTTTTGCTTATCAGATGTCGAAAAGGTCAACACGGCATCAATATTACACAGTGAAACAATTGCTTGCTATACCAAATTTCTCTTGCGTAATATAAATTTTAGCGAATGCAGAGAGTACCTACTGTAAGTTGGAGGTTATATATGGACGCAGATATAAAAATGGATGATATACCGAAAACTGCCAATCAAATCTATATTGCAAGGAAAGTAACCAAGAATCCACTGGATTTACAAAAAAGTGCTTCACGCTCTAGCTAAGTGACAGGTTAGATGCATAGATAATCACAAAGTTTTGTTATAAAATAAACTCCACCTCAATTCTTCGGATAGTATCGAGGTTATAAATTAAAAAGAGTTCTAAAGTCTGTACTGAAATGTAAAAATAACTGCTATAGATTAAGACAAAACTGTATATCTGACTTTGGCATTAAACTTTTTTCACTGCGAAAATTAGCTCGATATTGTTTTTTTTCAGTTGTACGTGTAGGTACTTCGAGGGTCAACAAAAAATGACTAGGCTTCATGAGAAGTACTCAAACTATAGAAATAATTATTCTATGACTATTCTTGTTTGTCTGTTTTTCTTCCTAAGGAAGAGACAGCTTTGGCTATATGTTGTATGAGCAGTGTACACACCAATGAAAATACTTAAGGGCGGAGATCTAAACTAAACTCTGAGTTGGGTGAAAACCAGCAAACTCGTGGCACAGTAGGCAGTATACAAGCGTAACAAACACATTTAAATAACGATTTTAAATTATTCACAGCACCTTGGTGTAACAGTCGAGTTTCACATCACCTCTTGAATCGTCAGAGAAAACCACAGGAGAAAGGCTTCAACCCTAGTTCATATTTGTTCAGAACAAACACAATTGCTCACTGTAGGAACGGACTCCTAAGGTGTTCCGTTTTTAAAAAAGCTACTGGTGTCTTGTGGCTTCTCTAAAGGTGTTGGCGTGTACATATAATACACATAATAGACGTTTACATGGAAAAAGCAAACGACAAATATACTATGACAACGAATTAAGAAAGTAAAGTTATAATGTTTCTATCGTGGGAATACTGCGACAGAATAATTGAGTTTGTTTTAATTTAATCAATTATTTTGCCATCCTTAAATTTCAAATAATTTGAAATTTATGTTTAATGTGCAATTTTCTAAATGTATTTAACTCTTTATTTAAATCTCTTTAGAACTGTAAAACATTGTTTTGTTTAAATAAATTGTATAAATTATATCACCTTGATATATATATATATATAATACCTATATATTCTATCCACCAATTTCACGTCAATCACAATCATTTCAGTTCATATATATTAAACAAACTAAATTATTTATAGGTAAATTAACTTTTCTCTTAAAAGGGGATGATGTTCAAGGAAATGTCGACGCTTTGAATTGAAAGAGAAGTGAGAAAAGAGAAGCTAATATGTATAAGATAAAAAGTGAAGAAATACGTTTGATGAAAGCCAGATAATCTGAAGACCTGTCGCTGTAAGTTCCATCAAAAATCGATGAAGGGTTATAGATCTTCGATAAGACAGAACACGACAGGACAAATTCGTCGACAGCTATAGTTGCTCAAAGGGGTTTACAAAGAATTGACGGCCGCAGAGCGAAAGAAGAAGGAGGAAGGGTCAGCGAAAAAAATATCCGTGAGAGGGGGTTACTGCAGCAGGATATATCCACAGATGCATACACCAAGCGTTGAGCTGAGAGGTACTAATGATGGCGATGAAGAGCACCAATTACTAATGGAATTTCGTGATGAACTTGAGGCTCGATAATTGTTCTGGTGTATATATAATACGAGATGATTTCAGGCATGTCTTCTATAATATACGTCAAAATCTGTCTCTATAAATGTCTGTTTTTTGTAATGTAAGAATGTTGCATGATATCGGGTCATTTTAGGATTGAATGAAATGATGATATTTAAATACGAAGATTTTTTTAAATTGAAGAAAAATTACTTTTAAATCTTTTTGGAAAATGATGTTTTTAAGATTGTGAACTCACCTCAAGACCTGCTTCTTCTTGGGTCTCGTGGTTGAACATATTGGGCATTCGCGTCTGGTTGTAGTAGATCTCCTTGCACAGCGGGATCGTGATCGACTGGCATTTGGAGCTCGAAGAAGATCCACCGTTGCCTCCCGATCGAATTCCGGCGACTGAGTGACCTTGAAAGGCACCAATCAATGCGGTAAAGGTGAGCATGGCTTTGAATGACGTCATAATCGGAACTCTAGAAGATTTCTTGAAGGGAAATTTCGTGGACAAAGTTTTCGTTCTTTTTTCAAGAATGGATAATTGAATGGGCGGAGTTGTGGTCTAAAGCGTCTGGTTTCTCGCTTTTAAGTTCCCTGAGGCACTTATGACTGAGTCAGGCTTTCAGATTTGACTGTGTTTGCTGGCTTCAGATTCTTCTCAGCTTTCTCGATCTTGCGACGTCGTAGAAAGGGATTGTCTCTTATTACTTGAGGCTCGAAGCCTGGACGAAGCAATCCTAAAATAATAGACAATAGGAAAAGGGATGGATTAGAAGATGTTACGAGACAGAGCTAATGTCATAGGAAGAGACGCTTTTAGGAGACCTATATCATCAAATAAACACCAACATTAAGATTACTTTGATAGATTTTTAAGTTACAAAATTCATAATTATTAAATAATTATCAGAATTATACGTTATATATACATTAATAACTACAATGTATCCAAGGTATTCTTGAATTTAAGTGATTACAAGTAATTGTCCTGAATGACGGATCACTGTTGACCTTACTGATTCGTACATATAGTTAGTAGTTACACATATGTATATACACTGACTACCGTATAGTGAGGTAATGAAAAATGCAACAGAGATTTCATACTGAATACATTTACGGGTCTCAAAATTGATTATATAGCTGGATGAGCAACTAATAGATATATTGAAAAGAACTTCCTGTTTAGCATAGAGAATAGTTGATGATTTGTGAAGAATACACTTTGGCTTTCATAGAAAGATGAGTCTGTATATTGCATAATGTGTAAATTAAATTCCATATTTAAATTTTTCAAAAAATAGCTGTGAATGGGCATGATATATGGAAATATCCAGCAGATTTGTGTGTAAATTACCTGTTTGGGGTTTTGTGTGTATTTTGAAGGTACTTTTCTGGTTTTATAAATAAATTTTACTTATAGTTTGTAGGGGCCCCGCATTGTGGGTGGGGGGGTAACAGAACTGAAATGTATGCTTCGACGCCTTCAGTTTACAATATACGGGCTACTTAAAATATAATATAAACAATTAGTTCTGCTCTATTAACCTCCAATTATACCGATTAAATCGCTGGTTCCAGTATTGTGTATAATTATATTGCCTATTAAAACATATAGTTTAAGTGTCTTATAATTATATGTATTACGTGCTTCTTTATATAGCAGTGCAATCTTATTTTAAGATTTAATTATATTTTATAAAATTATATAAAATCTATCTTTATCATTCGACTTATATTTTTATTTGCATTATTATAGATCAGCATTATTCCATTTACAAATAATATTTTTTATGTAGGTAATTGAAAAAAATTTTCAGGATTTCTTTTATTTTTATTTCTATTTCTATTTTAATATTAATTTTCTTTTTCTTTTTTTAAATGAAATATTATATATATATATTTATTAAAATTCAGTATTGAAAAGTTATAAACTAAAAGTTAATAATATATAGACGCCAAATTGATATTTCTGCGAATACACATGATTCTGTTGATATGTAAACCTATTTTTTATTTGATTTGCAACTTTTTAAAATTATAACTTTTAATTTTTATCGGTTTCATTGATTTAAAAAGTTAGATTTAAATGGATAATATGAAACTTATAGAAAAAAATATTGCATAACATATTAACATTCAATTTACTTTTGATTATATTGAACTGTATTTGTTTACATATGGCTTCAGGCTTAATCTTTGAATGTCACAAAATAAATATTATTAATTGCAATGTGTGTTATACGGTATTATATCTTCTGTTTGTTATAATATACCTATAATAGGTAATGTATATCAATTATAATCGTATATATTAAAGAATTACTGAATATATATAGGTGTTAATCTATATTCATATAATAACAGCCTAAATATTTTAATTAACATTTAAGAGTGTGAAATATACCTCCTATATATCATAAAACTAACATTCCTCTATAATTTTAAGCTCCATGCATAATATATAGTATATATAATTGAGTTGTTTATATAGTTATATACCTAATTTTTAATGAATTGTGGATAATCCATATACAAATATGATTAAAACATTCCATTTACTGAATAAAAATATATTAAAATTAATACTACATTTTAAAATTTGGGGTACATGTTTATACACTTGAAAAGGATTTAAATAAAACTGTTTCAAATGTATAATCGTCAAAATTGAGTTTTGCTACATTTAATATGTTTATAGAATCACAATTATAGATAGAATATTGCATTTAAAATTGTTAAAATTTTGGAACAATTTTCGTAGGTAAATTTCATTTTTAAAATCAATTCATTAAATATTTCCACTTTAAATCGTTTTACAAAAGTTTAACAAAACAAAATTATATATGTATAATAATTAGCATATATAGGTACCATTTTAGAACTCAATAAAATATAAATGAAAACAATTTTTATCACTTATAATTTTGTCTGAGCTCCAAATTTTAATATATAAAAGCAGATATATCTGGATGTATTATACATCAATTTATTATATAGTATAGATTGTATTTTAATTAATTAGCAAGAGATCTGTGCACATTATGGCATTACCTATAATCATCCATTTCTGTCAGTCATACCAACAGTTCAGTATATTATTCACGTCCAAAGAATAAACCATTATTTTATATATATCACGCACATAAAAAAGTCGCTCACTCATATAATATATTACGTATTGAGTTTTCCCACTTAAGCCATTGCATGCTTATATGATTAGACCATACAAATGGACAAATTATTATTGTTACTCCCAAAATACTGCAAAATACGCATCAGGGGGCCTTAGCTATACTTGCATGAGTCAACGATATATTTGGAGGACGATTTGGTGAATTATTTATTGCAAACTGCTTGATGAAGACGGGAATAGTACCTTCGTTTTTTAACTATTAACTTGGTGTAGTTTATAGTACCTAAGGGCCTAAGGTTCATTCCTAATAATTATTTAACAATAGGTACTAACAGTACTAAAATTAATATTTTGACAAAGATATAAATAAAAACAGCAGGTTATAGGTATAATATATAACAGTAGAAAAATCTTACCGAAAAATGGGCCAAATATTTGTAAAATAACTCGAATACAGCAAAGAAAGCAATAATCAATGCTGTTTCACCGTTTTTAACTATGAAAAAAATCGTTGATATCAAGGTAGAGTCGCCTGCCTTCTTACTCCGTCTTGCGGTCTTGTAAGAGCAACCGATTTGATGAGCATATAGGGGAGAGGACGTCGCCGCAATGCAGATACAATTCGTATATCGGCAGACAATAGCCTACAAAGTCGATTTTTCCAGCATTTCAGGTTTACCCCAAAAAATAAACAAAAATAACAAACACAGCAACAAAGTACAGTGTGAGTTAGGCTGGGGAGTATGGATGAGTAGCCCTTTGCCGTAAAAGGTAAAAGTTGCAGCAGACACAAGGAAGCTAGGACACAGCGCAGTTTGAATAGAGTCAGGAAAAGAAGGCAGATTTGAGCTGTGGGTAAACCTTCTATGTATGGGCTTGTTTTTTGTTTTTTGGGGTGGCGTCTTGATAATATTATAGTTGACGTTTGCGCTGTTACAGTTGAACGGCCTTTATCTTCTGGATTCGGAGTTGTTCTTCTTATCGGAACGGAAAAACAACAATTACAAATCGTCAATAATTATTGCGAACACAATCTCTCTTTAATGATCCAGATATTGGGGGAAAGTTGACAAACAGTCGACTTTGAAATATTTTGAGTCAAAGAATTTTGGAGTAGCCGTCCGGTTTTTTTCTCTTCTAAATTGATGATAATATCACCTCGTAAAAAATAGACCTCACTCTATAACCACCTTGCTACCTCATCAATCAAAAAGACATTAAATTCTTGGTGGAAGACATACATACAAACCACAATTCTCCGCCCCTTTCTTCGTCTCTCGTCACCTCGAAGATCCAGCTCGCTGATTGGCCGGTTTGAAGATGAGCTTGTGTGCGTCGTGCGAAGTAACTCCTCCTCTTCAATCACTGGAGCTCCCCTGTACTCGCTCTGTCAATCATTAGTCTCTGCAATCAAGAGTAATTCGGTGTTTACACATAAATGTTGACCGATAATCTTGGTGAGAGCTTTGTATAGCTACACTCTCATTTTTGTGTTTTTTTTACAGTTATTCATTTGTAATTCGTTAAAGTTTATTATTTAGGATTGAAAATTAAAATTATTTCTTAAAATGCTTACAAATATTCAATTATGTATTGATAACAATTGAAAATTGATTATTTGCTTATAATTGGAATTTGTTGATCTGTATGATCTAAATTATTTTAAATGTTTTGAATATTAATTTTGAATTCTATAATAACAATAATATTGCATCCAGGATGCAGAATATATTTATCGAATTAATAAAACACTGAAATATTTCAAATTTAATCGATTATATATATTCGAATTAAATTTTAAGGATTATAATTATTTTAATTGGCAAAAGAAATATATTAAAAGTTAAGAAATAATTTAACTTATATATATAATGAAGATACGTTATATAAAAAAACACTCATTTTAAAATGATTTCACAAAAATGTCATCAATTTTGAGTTTTTCATGATTCACTCCTTTGAAAGTTGAATAAGATTCGTTTCGTCCAATTTGTCACCACGTTTCATCTTTTATGAAGTAGACGAAGACTTGTCTTGATGATTAATATAGACCATTTCAACATAATATATGTCTAATTGAGGGACATGTTAAGCACCCAAGGATCAGTGATTGTCACAAAGTTTCTGGTTTATAAAATTAGTATTTTTGATCAAAAATTAGATTAATTATAAATTTAAAGTAGGATTTAAAAAACCAGACGTTTGTGAAAAAATGTTTCCTATATATATATATAAATTTTTCATTATTATTAATTAATAAAATGGTTAGTTTAATTTGTTTATTGATTTAAATAATTTTTATAAAATATATTTTTAAAAGTATATATTATTACCAAATATAATATAAAACACTGATAAAATTATCCGGAAATACTAAATTATCAAACATTTATATTTTAAATTTAATATTTCAAATTTCAAATTTTAAATATTTTAAGTTTTTTAATAAAATAAATCAGGCATTAATTTTGTTTCCGAAATATACCAATATTTAAGTGTATTGTGAAAGTGAATTTATACATATAATATAGATCGAATTCCCTCCTCTATATAATATATACAGTGAAAGATTAATTTCAAATATTTTTTAAATCAAAAGAAATAATAAATCGATATATAGTGCAGATGTTTAACAATTTTCTGTGACTATAATTATTTACTATATATATAATGTTGTTTTCTTTGATTACATTTATTATTATTATTATTTACTGATTACTCATATTACATTTCTGTAAATAATTTTCCTTAAATTATATATTAATATTGATTTTTAAAAAGGTTTTGAGAAAATTGAATTATACGATTAACTGGGATTATGTTATAAAAATAAAAAATAAATTCAAATCAGCATTTGGATTATATATTATAGTTCGTATATATATATATATATTCAGATGCACAATGTGGTCATAGGTCATGCATCTGAAAAGGGTTATCATAATCTGTAAATGATTTCACGAGATAGATAATTAAATATAAATGTCTGTTATCACACTGAAATGTACGTTTATACTTATATACATGAAATATATCCATCATACTCTTCCGAAATAATCGACTTACCCTTTCTGTTCGTTAAGCAGATATTACTAAGAGATAATAGAATTGATACCCTCACAATATTTAATATCAATATTTAGCTGTCTGTTA
>JAUZNC010005673.1:0-79750 GCA_034780395.1 Vannuccia rotundouncinata | reverse complement strand
GTTTAGATCTAACACCAATCAACATTAAGAATTTATCGATTTGAATGTCTAGATCTAACACCAATCAACATTAAGAATTTATCCATTTTAATGTCTAGATCTGACACCAATCAACATTAAGAATTTATCCATTTTAATGTCTAGATCTGACACCAATCAACATTAAGAATTTATCCATTTTAATCTCTAGATCTGACACCAATCAACATTAAGAATTTATCAATTTGAATGTCTAGATCTACCACCAATCAACATTAAGAATTTATCCATTTTAATATCTAGATCTAGGCCACCAATCTTAATTCATAACTGCTACATAACATAATAATTAATAAAATCAAAACATGTACATGCAATAGGAAATAAATGTCTATGAAGTGATTATGATGAATTATTAATATTCACATTGCACAAAAATTGAAAACAAAATGAACGGGTACCACCGATTTGTGCTCCTGGATTGATCTGTTGTCAATAACAATATAAGTTTGTTCAGAGATTTTGGCAACATTTTCGGGGTTTTCGGAGGAGGTAGATCCATATAGGTCTGCACTCATTGTTTTTCATAGATAGATGCAGCGATGTAAGCAGCATCAGCCGCACTACTGATACGACCGTTTTTTTCTGAGCAACCATCTGTTATGAGCAGGTTTTTCGTGGTACGTCTCAAACTAGAATTTGAAAAAATCCGAATCAATAAATAACTTCGTTGCTGATTTGACCCAAAGTGACCGTTGTAATCTGTCTTACATGCCAGATAAAACGATGAATTGCTCCCGCAATCATGGCTTTCTGGTCAGTGGAACACATATATGCTTTGTATATATGTGACACTACACATCTTTCTGAATTTTCAAGAGCATAAATACGTGTTTCTTTTGGCTCCATTCTGGTTTAAGGCCATAATTTTTGTTTTCGGACATTCTTTCGACATACAAAATGTAATCGCATGAATTTTCTTTGCATTGCCCAAGTTGGGAATTTTCCCCATATTCTAAATTGCGATGTTCCTGTGATGCACGCAATCTTAAGTGAAGTGCCAGATGGTATATTAATGTATTGATCAGCTGTTTGGAGTTTGACCGTCCAAACACATTCTTTTTCCACAATTCTTATTCTATTGTTTCGGATCCCATTGCCGCCAATAGCATTTTCTTGATTCCGTGAAGACTTCATCAGTAAAAACAGATATTTTCCATTCTAGAGTGTTATAAAGAAAGCTATTGCGGAAGCTATTTCGGTGGCTAATAATAAGATTATTGAAATTGCCTGATCAGTTAATTATCATATACTTGATTATTACATTATTTCTTATTTAAGGTTTAATAATGAATTTAATAGCATAAAAATTAAACCATCTAACGAAGACTCTATGTTAGGCATATAACATGACTCTCGTTTTTAAATAAAATATTTTAATTAACGTTGCGTGTTAAGAATCAAAAATGTTGAAGAATATTTTCTTTTTTGGCAATGTACACGCCTCACAAGAGACTTTTTACTTGATTGTTTATCTGAATATTTTATATTGTAATTATTATCTGAAGTTATAGTTAGTATATTGATATTATTCCATTTAACTTCAATTTATAATTATTCTGTTTTGAAGTCATTAATCAGTTTTGATAATCTATTATATGACAACTGTCTCTTTAGATATTTATATTTGTGCAAAAAATATCACATCTACATAACAGTATAATACGATTATTATTGCAATTATCAATAACTATATATTTTTCCCAGTTCTTTATTTTATTATATATGTAGATGTCATTCAATGAAGCCTGAATTTAACCAAGGAAGTATCTATATAGAAGATACATTTAAGCAAGATGCTATAAACATTCAAAATGTCAAAGGGTGCTTTTACTGTAGCCTATAATAGGTGTATCTATAAATAAACACTATTAATCAAATAAATACTAAAGTAATCTTGACGTAACATTTTAGGTTGACGATGTAAACCGTTATAATGTATCAACTAATGCCAGCTCAAGATAACAATCAAGATTTGAAATGTGAAAATTTAAAATAACTTTTATTCGTCACTTACTCCTTATACCTCCTACCTACTCATTTATCTAAGGATCAAAGATACGATAGATTTCCTTTTTCAGATGATATATAGAGATAACGCGTATAATCTGATCCAAATCAGCGAATTAATAAGCAGTAATGTGCTGTTGTGTTCAATGTGTAAACTATTATATTAGAAGAACACGCATACAAGGACCAGAAGAAGATTCCCGCGATGATTAGATGTTAATTCTGGGCTGATATCCGTTTCAACGAGGTGTTGTCCTCTCATAATCCTCCCAAGTGTTTATAATTATAGCCTACCCTATTACCAATTTTACTTGTCTTGGAGGATAAAACTCTATAACATCGACCCTCCTTCCCATAATGTTGCCTACAGGGGGGGGGGGGGCATGGGTAGCTAGCTCCCTACCTACCTACAACTGACAGTTTAACAACCCGCAGGATAGAAAATGATAGGAACATATTTTGAAAGAAGCTTTGAGGGAGAAAATGGAGAATTTGAATTGAATTTTCAATCCTGTCTTGTTCTATCTTTCTCTCTATCGCTCGTTCTCCCACATAATTGTGAAGTTAAAATGTAATCTCTGCTCCTGCTTTTCTTTCGTTCTCCTCTTTGGCATAATCCGTGCCAGAACAAGTTCGCCATTATCAATCTGCGTTTATTCTCGAATCCATATTGTCAAAAATTCAAGTTTCCTTCGAAAGTTAATATTTGGTTGTAGTATTTGGTAATTTTGCAAAAGTAGATTGCAGAAAAATTGTAACTGTTTCTATTATAGAAAGTAAAATACAGGATTCATGTCCAACCTCACTTTCCACTTTTGCATTTGACTGACTGATCCTGAAGGGGTTATAACAAGCTCAAATTATCATGCAACACGTCCACCATCACTTTCCTACAAGGGCTAAGATTCTTTCAGTGAGGAAAATAATATCTGCCCCTCCCTTCTCCTTCCTGCTTCAACGTCAAATGATTTTGAGGGATTGCCATCGCCATGAAATATTGTAACATTTAAATATCGACAATAGCCTGGCAACGGCTTTTGCGATCCTCTTATTTCTGGATTATTATTTTAATCCGCAGTTGTAATGTTATTTTTGATATTTTTTACATTATAAATGGTAATAAGAAGAACACAATCGTGAGTGTTCGTCCGCCGTTAATATCGATTCAAGAAACGGAGTCTGTCAAACAATTGTCATACTGACGGGACATAAATCACGTTCAATAATGGATTTGTTGCTTTTGTTTTTAGTGGAGTTCTGTCTTCCATAAGAATATTAATAGCTCAACTCACCCAATTTTTTGTTTTCTGGCGAGAAATGTATTTCCTGTCAGTAGAACATATGTACTTATAAAAATGTATTTACAACGAAACATAATTAATATTTTTACAATATTGCCAAACGATATTTAAATGTTGCCATTTAGGGGCTGAGTTCATCTGATTCTTTTTCGAAAAATTTTGAGATTACGAATGATATTGTTTATAACTGATAACGAAAATATTGCATCCGTTTGATATCTCATTAATAGGTATTTATTTATATTATACCAATTCTATTGTCGTATAATCATTAATAATGTATTATAAACAGACTATTGAAACAAATTAAAACCAATTTTCAGCAAATATATTTTATCGGACCCAGGGGAGTCATTTATAATCATTCTATTTCTAAACGAATATATAATGTCTGAATTGTTCTGAGGATTAACGTTCTCCTGGACTTCTAATGTGTGATATTTCCAATATACGGTGAACAACCCAGTCATTCATCGGAAATCATTTCCGTTATTAGCCGCGTCCTATTAGCTTTGAAATGGGCAGGGAGTCTCTTTTGAAAGTTTCTGTCAAAGCGGGCTGTTTGATTTTATTGAGAATTAAGCAAACTATAACTCCTTGATCTGCATATCAATTGTACTTGATTTTTTGATTTACAGTTCACAGTATTAGTGTTGAATTAGCTGATAGTTTTGATATTATTTCTTAGCGGATAATAACAGATAATTAATCATGGTTTTTATAGGAAAGCACTTTCATTCTTGATGTCTGTGTCTTGGCGTCTGGTTTTGGGATTTGAAGTTATTTCTTTATATAGCTGTTACTTTATTATCAAATAAAGTTTTGTGTTAAAAAACAATAAATATGAATAATGTCTTCCCCAATAAGTCCTGCAGGTTTAGTCTCGATGTAACCAACAGTAGGTAGATGTCATAGTTTGTTTGAGGCAAGTGATTATCAGAGCATAACATACTACTTGGAAGGACGTGAACCATAGCTTTTCTCTATATTTACAACATTATTTATGCTTAATGTATCTTCAGCATAGACCGACATCGATCAGCGCTCTCATAGATTATTGATGTAAAGCCAGCTATATTCTATTTTATATCCACATATTTTGTTAATATTATCTTCAATTTCATATCGTTAATAATATTTCGCTGTTTTTTCCATCCCTGTTATACTAGTTATAACTACAAAATATTTGCAAAGTCATTTTTGCAAACTGCGCCGCATTTTGAAAGATTCAAAAAAGTGGCCTTTTATCTAACCGGTTTATAATAAAAAAGTAAATCGGATTTGGCTATTTTTTAATTAACCTGAACACTGAAAGCTACTCGAATGACTAAACCCTAACTTAAAATCTATAATTATAGAATAAAATGTCGTCAATGTACTTTGAAGAACCTCTCCACAGTTTGAGTAAAGACAAAAAACGTCAATTTCAAATTCCTTATTTATCCTCAAATGATTTTATACTGTTTTGTAAACTTTATGTATATAAATATCATTCTTTCTTATTCCATTTTTACTGTATCTTCCGGTTTTATTAATCAAATGGTAGAATTTGCGGTGTTAACAGCCGGATATTATTATCAGGAAATGATTGCCTCAAAAATTGTCAAATCTGCTGGTGTTTTTTGTATCAGGTTATATCCAAGCAACATGATAATAAATAAGTGGCTTGGTACGGTATTAACTATATGACATGATGATGTATGATCAGAGACATCATTACGTCTGCCTTTTCACCAAAAGAAATTTTAGAGTTTCGTCCTATAAGCCTGTCGCGGGTATAGTGGTATATAGTGTATAAACTTAATCTGAATGATCAGATCAAAGACTCGGTTTGTGTCAATGTGACGTTTGCAATTTATTAGCAAGGATGCTGCCACTTTTGCTGAATAGGCTGATGTATATAGGTGGTCGGTAGGCATGCGAGGAA
The DNA here is from genome assembly GCA_034780395.1 of Vannuccia rotundouncinata. Taxonomy (NCBI): domain Eukaryota; kingdom Metazoa; phylum Platyhelminthes; order Proseriata; family Coelogynoporidae; genus Vannuccia; species Vannuccia rotundouncinata. The sequence continues at coordinate 74,473 of JAUZNC010005673.1, read as the reverse complement.
TATACCATATTATATATATATAGCATTTTTCATTAAATAACATATATAGTTGCTGTTTAACAGTGAAAGAAAATTATACGAATGCTACATGATGTTAATTTTCTTTCAAAATTGTGTTCAAATATTTACTTATCAGATCATAAATAAAATGTTTTATTTTAAAAATGTGTTGCAAAAATTTCCTATTTCAATTAAATAAATTTGGTAAATATATAACCATGATTTTACCCCCCACCCCAACCCCCCACAACCTATGTCATCGGCTGAATGCCTAATTGACTGTTTTAATGTGCGAAAACTATAACCGATGAGGTAATTTTCATTGTTTGGCAGAAGTCTAGCTTTCTCTTTTTAAATAATGAGGTCGTGTTTTTCCCATAGTTTGCTTTTACTGTCTTACATGGCAAATATTTCTCACTAATAACCTATAAGGAAGGTCTGAAAATCTATATTTTCTTTTAAATATTCCAGCAACTTTGACATGTATATTGGAGATTATTTCGACAATGAATATGGCAAATATTGATTTTTGATGTGATGGACTGCAGTGTAACCGATGAAACTGTTTTTATGTGTGTGTTTTTTTCTGATTGACTGTTGGACAATCTCATCAATTCACTTTAACCTTCGATGAAATAAAGGACTGTTTGCTGATCTTATCCTTGTAATTTCAGTTGCCCAAACATCAACAAATTTAAACTTTATTAACAATTTTTATTTAATACTGCTTTTCTTACCTATTAGATATTTTTTCTGTGAGTGTGTGTATTCTGAAAGCTGTTTTCCTATGACTAGAACACTGACGACTTATATCTGCACTATATGAATTGATTGTTTACATTTATTTATTTTTAGGAGTTGAAAAGCGTATATACTGTTTATCCATCTAGGTAAATAAATGTTTTGTTTTTACACACTATATTATAGTTTTCTGTTATCAGGTTCTAAAAATCCTATTATTATATACAATGTTCCCAAGATAGTCTATATTTCTGTGTTTTTAAATAAATAAATACGAAATCAATGTGTTAGGTCATCGACCGACTTATAATTCAGAATTCTTTTCTTCATCCGTTCTTTACTTTACTGTCTTCTCTTGTAAGCACACCAACTGAAGTATATACAATAAACTTATACTCAGTATTTAATAAAAAATAGTTATTCAACGCTGCAACGCTTATGTATTTATTTTGACCGAGGGATATTTTAAGTTGATTCAGTTGTCTGTGAAGGGAGTCACAGTGATAACCGCAGGAAATTTAAAGATTCATATAATGAGTGTATTATTAAAACACACTAGTTTAACTACCGACAGAGATTTTTTGCTATTATCATTATTAAAGTTGTGTAACAGTGAAATGTTTTACAAAAGTGTATTCATTTAATGACTTTCATCGTGTTTGCTTCTTACACTCTCCCCAAAATATTAGAAAAAATAAGTTTTTGATATAAAATAGTCATTTTAGAACATTTTGAGTATACATATAAGGGCTAATTTTTCTTTTTATCGGTCATATGTTTCATATTTGTTATCAAAGTATTAGCACACAAACTATAATATTTTAATGTTGATTATGTTTGATTATTGACGACGCTATAGTCACTCTAAATTAGTTGTGTTAGGAATTTCTGATTACAATTCAGCCAACCCACTTACCCTTCGATAACTCGATAATAGTCGTTATTAGAATATTGTTTTTTTCATTATCAGGATATGGCGTTATTTGTGTAATTTATAGTTATAATTAAGAACTGTGTGTAATCTTGCAAGAATCACGTGACCGGCGAAATTAGTCATTTGTTTTTTCATAAGCACTCATAACTCGACACAAAGTTTATTTACCTCATCTTTTGTATCCATTTACATTACACAGTAATAATCTGCAAAAGCGATGTATATTCGTGGACGCCAGTTGAGATAGATTTGTTAAATTGAAATAAAGTTACGGTGAGGAAGTTTAAGTATGATAATTCACGAGTTAGCTATACGAGCTGTTCCCAGTTTTCAAATATTTCTAAGTAAGGTTGCAAATTATAATTTCAGCTGGATCATAGATATCATTATATATATAGTTACATACTATAGTTACATTATATACTATAGTTACACATTTTGTTCTTTGTCCGTAATTTCTTTCATGGCAACATTTAAATGCTTTTTGTACTTTTAAATATTATCTGTCTATATAGGTGAAAACATTATATTTCTTATGTTAAGATATTCGGCAAATAAATTTGTGTTATTAATAATTGAATTATATTTTCATGTATCGCTTATATATTTCAATTAATTGAACAAAATAATTCCTTCTTCTTTAAATTATAAATATAAACTCCTTGTTACACTTTTAGTCCACAAATATCAACTCATTTCAAATCGCAACTGACAGGGCAAACCATTTCTGTTCTCATATAGTGACACTTATCAACCGCTACAGTCAATAACTCATTTTTATTAACAAAAGACAATTGGAACAATTAAGTCAACTCGTAAAACTATATTAAATGTATTTTTTTCCTCGGTCACATACTGCAGGGTACATATAAATTAGAGATGAGAAACAACAACCCACCCCTACCTCCCTTTACTGAATCTGTTCCAGTCGTTTGCTACATGCTTCAAACAACATTTTGTGGTTGTCGTCTTTGGAATAATCCCCCTAAGTCAACCCTCTTGTGAATTTATCTGTTCGTCCCACTCACAAGACAGATATAACCACTTTAATCATTCTGCCTCCTCTCTTTATATGTATTTCATATTACATACATATGGGTAATCAGGCCCCTATATACTCTCTTTATTATGACATCTTAAATATTCTTTTCTCGTCTCCACCCCCCCCCATTTTTGGACTGTGGATGGACTGCACACCTTCAAGAGATTCCTTGAGAAAGGCCTGTGTCTTGCAGAGCTTCTGTAATAATGTCTTCCTTACGTATTTGCGAGTGTCGTATCTCTGAGTATAATACACGGTGTCTTCTCTTTATCGGATAGAAGTCTTTTCTCTCTCCGTCCTTCGAAGCTTTAAGATTAAAGAAAAGGGTTTCTACCTGTTACCAGAGTCATGGGATAATTCCTCAGCTTTTCCTTGTAGTATATAAAGACCTGCTTATTCGCATTTCAGGCTTGCTCATTCGCTTATTATTAAAGTGAATTCCTTCGTCAGTTTTCTCTTCGAGAAATGATAGAGTCCAATTTTAGATAATACACTTATTTCTTCTGGAGTGGATGAATAGCCATAGAAATAAATATATAAAAGGAATTAGACTTGGGGGGCTCTGTTGTATAGAAGCTTGAGAAATTTAAACATTAGTCCCCAATTAATGTGTATTATAACCACGAACGAAATGACCTTTTGCTCTGATTTGTGTTTCGCAAAATGTATAAAGGTTTCATTAGAAGTTGTCACAGCTTTAATTCTTTCCTTCGATTTTATTGCTTTATGTGTGTTGGCGGTCGGAATATTTCAGTAAATCAAAGCGAGTTGTTCCGCTGAGGAATAATTCTTGAATTGAAACATTAAAAAAACAGTTTCTTTCGTTGATCAACTTCATTTCTCTTCAGAGTAACAGTTTTATAAACACAATTCCAAGAAATAAGCTCTTTTTGCAAAAAGCGATCCTATCAAATATTTTTTTTCTACGAGATTTACTGATCACACTTTCTACAAATTTTCTGTAACGTATCATTATTATTTGAAACGATCATTCGAGATTTCTCACTCTATACAAACTAATATATAATATAAAATGTTAACATTTATATTTAAATAAAATCTCTAGTGACTTTTTTTTCCCCTTTTACAGATTTTGAAACCTTAGAAAAAGTCGACCTCTAATTATTCAGCGCAGATAGTTGCAGTGTCCTATAAAACACGTACAGACATTTAGAATAATATTACTAGTACAGCAATAGCCACAGAATAATTCCTACCAATTAGTATTACCCATTTATCGCATACCCATCCTAATATACTGCAATAATACATATACTTTTGTAAAAATACAAAAATGGTACACTTATTTGAAGACATTCGACTCTCCCGCAAAACTATCCGTCGCCTTATACATAGTATCTTTCTAAATTTGTGTATATGAACCAAGCTTGTAAGGGAATTAAATATTTATAAAAATGTTATCGTGTTAGTTAGTAATATGGGCTGTCAACTATACCATTTGTCTATAATTAGTATGATCTTTTCTGGTTTATTAACATCGCAGATAACAGCTGGTTAAACACCTTGCTTTTCCCAGCTTCTTATTCGACTATTGTTCTATTAGAAAATTAATAATACATGGCTGGATTTTTGTTTTATATATAAACAGTTATCTATTTTTTGGAGTCTTACATTTATTAGTTATTTAATCTAAATAATTTTTAACAAGATTATATTTGTATTTAACATTAACTTATAAAATTAACCAACATGTCTATTTAATCATATTGTAATAATGAAGTAAAATTATTCATATTACTGATGTACAACGCTTTCTTTTTCTATTTAAAATAATTATTTAGTAAACTGCTCACATATCACGCATATTAGATAACTATAGCTTATACATATACATATACAGGTACTATATCTAGGTAAAGTAATGTTTATGTCTGGAATATTTATAAATTGCCATCAAGATTTCGTATATATACGGTTTTTTTCCGAACGAAATGTGGAAACAATATTAGCTTTTGAAATAAGACCTCTTTTAAAATTCTATTATATCCATTATATTCCGTTAATTTGAAACTTCCTTTGCAATATTCTAAAAACTGTATTTTCAGGTGTTTACAATGGTATATAATAAAGTATAATTCAATAAAAGCGAACATCACAATCTTCTGTTAAAGACAACAATAAAATTACGATTTTGTGTATAAACCAATGTATGTATTCTTTATAAATATAAATTTTTTTAATCCAATCATTGGTATTTCCCTTGAGAAAAAATCCACAGCATTTCTATAAACATGCCGCTTCTATCTTATTTATATTTATATGGTTCGGGCTACACTAAAATGATTTATAAAGTTGCCATTCACTAAACAAAATTTTGTTTTAATAATTAGTAAATATTATAATGTATATATATTATAATAAGAAATTTTCATTACTTTAAAACTGTAACTATATTCATTTTCATGTACCTATATATTATATGTACCATTTTTTCTTATCTATAATTAAAAGATAAATAGATTATTATAAAAATGGTTGTCTTTGATAATAATTTTGACGCACGAGATCCGCAGAATATAATAAGATTTAGTAGTTTGCGTGATCTTATCTCATATAAGTGCAACCTTATATATGACAAATGAAAAACCTCCTTACTTATAGTTTAGATGCTCATCTCTTTGCTCTATGATATATATTGTCATCCTATCCAAGCAAACATGGAAACTAGAAGATCCAGGTAATACAATGTTCTCCCATTCTATAAAGCGAAGCCTCAAAGTAAAGAACAATATTGACTATCCATTTGGAACTCGCTTTTTAAACACCATAACACGATATATATATATTCTGGAGGCAGATAAAATAATGGTTATGTCATATACCTATAAATACATAGAACCTCCATCCTTCCCGATATCAAACTTCCTTTTGTGTGGTGAGGGATTTTACTTTAAATATTGAATATGATAATAATTGCTGTAACTCTTTTTTTTATTATACCATTCTGTTTACTTTTACGAATTTGAATTTTTTAGTAGTGTTTCATAATTTTAAGATTCTGAGTTTGACAAATTTAAATCGATAAAATAGAGTTTGTTGTTTATTTTGGCATGGTAATCTACTTTTTAAAAGTCTTTTGTAAAATTAAAAGGCTTTCCATTTAAAACTAATCTATTTATCATATATAGAGCAAATAATATTTCTATTTTAACTTAAAGAAAATTGCAATTGTACGTCTTAATATAATTATCATTTATAATCTTTCGTTTTGATGCAGAAAATATCAATTACTCCACCATTTCCTCTCATTATTTCCCCCATTTTTTCAAATATAACAATTTGGCAAACCCCATTTGAACTCGAATTACTTTTAATAATTTTACCTACGTCAGCGTGGCAAACTCGCTGCGCATCTCCATTATTTTTTTGTCTCTCGACAGGATGCTGAAGAATCGGGGTTAAGGTACAGGGGGGGGGTGCGGTAGAAATCCCCTTTTTATCAATTAGAAAAAAGGTTTTGTGGTCTATACACTACAGTTAAGCTGGTATTCAACTTAATGTAGTGAATAATAGTTCCCCATATTCAATTGGACGCTGACTTCCCTATGCCCATTATTGAAATAAATTGCACACATCCGGGCACTGGCTTTGCCCGGCTGATGGCAGCGGATGGATTTGACATCCTTGGATACAAATGGTCTGTAACAGATCAACTGCGCAACTCTCGTCAAAGACTGGGATATTTTGCAGAAAATCCCCGAGATAGAGGGTCATTTTCCTGCCCCTCCACCGCATTTGTCTCGTCGTTATAAATAGTATTTTGTTGTTTATTTGTTATCTTTCTGTTTAAGCCAATAGGTAACTGTAATTATTATGCCTTTCAAGATCGACTAATGAATGTTTTTCAAATTCGTTTTTATTTTGATATAAATATCTTATGACATAAACATTTTAAAAATTATTTTTGATTGAAAAAATCAATAAATGAAATTGTCTGTGATAAAGTAGGTTAAACTTAACAAATCTTTTTTAGCAATAAATTTCCAAGAAGATAGATACCTTAGATTTTTGTTTAAATATTCGTTTTCTGTTTCATAAAAATATTATATTGAATCTTATTCTTGAAAAATGGTCATGACAATAATTGAATCGGTTGAACTGTTTTTCTTTATGAAACCCTGAACCATTTAAAAAATTAATCAATGCATTTTTCCATATTGGTTTAATTATGCTTTTCGTATTTAATTCGTTACATTTAATTTTTATTATTCCTAAATCAACACAAAATGTCAGTCATAACCCCGTCAAGAAAATAATTTCCCTACATTGTTATCTATATATTATGTTACATCTATCTATAAGAACAAATTAGGATTGATATATATAGGCAACATAGGCAAAGTTATGAAGTTACTGGGAAAGCATTGCATGATAATTGCTCATCGTTTGGCATATTTTCGTTTTGTTATTATATATTTTCAAGTTGTTTGTTTCCTTTTGTAATAGTAATTTTAAAACTCGAAATCTCAATTAAATTTATTAAGCTTTCCCAGAAATTTCAGGTTTTTTTATTATAGAAAAGTCGTTTTTCTATGTTTTTTCTACATTAAAGTCTTTAATTCATCCTCTATGTTAACGAAAATCATGGTCTTTATTATCCTTTTGTGTGCAAAATACAAAAAACTGTAGTGGTATATCCCTTTTGTAGTATGCCGTCTTGTGTGCGTTCAGCCATCGTTTGATTTTGTATTCAATTGCACGTCTATATAGAGACCTTTTTCTAACTTTAATGTCTATAACACCTTAATATATTCCCTAAAGACGGCTATCATCTTTTTCCTTAAAAAAGTCATGCGACAAATCTTTCTATGGTAAAATCAATTATTTATTTGAAATAAATTTATTCATTAAATCAATTGAATCGACGCATAATCATTATTGGGCTATATAGTCGAAGAAAGATACCATCATATAGCGCTATAAATGCCTTTATTAAGGTCATAAAGTTAGCATTATTATTAGGACAGTTAAATGGGGCTTCAAATTATATAATTTTATTAACGAAAAATTCTCCATCGAATTCAATGCTAATTCTTTCTTATTATGCACTCGGTTGGATTTTCAGATTTTACAATATTTTCTCTTTCTCAAACTTTATTTTGGGATCAATATGTTTGACCCAAAATGTAATTGTTATTTCTATTTAAAATATAATTCAAATCATTCTGGTATCATACTTGTTGCTTTGTACAATGATATTAATTATTTGCAACGTAAGATATGCAACCATTTCCTCTTGGATTTACAAATTTTTGCAATTATGTTGTGTTCAGCTCAGCGCAGTTTGTTATGAAAATTGAAAGTTATTTCAATGAACCAATTCAACGTTTTCTAGTTTATTCCAAATTATAATTACTCTTGCTAGAAGCAGAGTCCTTCTATTCTTTTATTGACACAATAATTATCTCTCTTTACATTCCTATAACGAATATTTTTACTTACTAATAATTAAATTTTAAAATTATAATGAAAACCTTTATCTGAGTGAATTACTGATTACTTATATATATATAATTATATATTGTTATAATTTTTTGTTATATTTCGAAAAAGATTACTTGCATTTAAGCGTTAACAATATATTCAGTTTTGGTTCAGTTCTCGTTAAATATAGTGAGTCACTTTACTGGTCACTCTATCGACAAAGAAGATTAGTAATTCACGTTGAAATGGATGACTCAAATGTTAATATATAATGCCTTCGGATCTTTCGAAATATGGAAGGAATTGAGGATGACATTTTTTGAAAATAGATCAACACAAATTCCGTCAACTTGAGAAAATTGGCATTTGTACTCGTTCCAAAATCAGTACTAATTATATCCCAAAGTAATGAATATAGCCAAGGGAAGTTGAACGACGATCGAATGGTTTGCTATCTGTATACCTGGTTACGACTTGAATTCTTCCCAGTGATATTCATCTCACTTGCATCAATTTTATGATTTAATCTTTCTAATTACAATGTACAATAAGTTTCGATTGGTTTTCTGTTGGTTGATCTGCAAACTGCAAACTAAGATTTCATAAACTGCTTTTGTTCTTAAGGTATTTGTTTCCGAAAATAATTAAAAATCTTGTTATTAATCTTTTAATTCCTCCTTTTGGAATAGTAAAGGGGAGTGACTATAATATATGTATATACATGGTTTTCGTAAACTCTAATATTTATACAGTTAATTGCCAATTAATGGCTCGCTAATCGAATGTGCTCTCTCTCTCTCTCTGTTGCTAATCCATTTTCGTTTCTCATAATGCATTTCGTAATGAAGCTAGATATACTTAATGCATTTCTATGAAAAATAGATTTAGATATTTATACTCAAACGATTCATTTATACAGGGAATTAAAACATCTTAATAATTTACTGTGGCATTATTTTCATTCCTTGTGGTTATTTAGAATTTCTAACTATACTACACAATTTATTTTTTTATTTTCAAATTATTCAACACGATTTATTTCAGCAGATTAGAAGTGAGTCGTTTTGACTGTAAATAAATGTCAAATTATATTAAATATTGTCTTAAACTTAAGAAGTTATTGATTTACTAATTTAAATGAATTACTATAATCCAACAAGTCGATCAATAATACACTTTGTAAGGTTGTTTAACTCCTAAAACGCGAAAATTGATATCTATTCGCATTCCCTTCGGCCCCTGTCTCTGCTATTTTTGTATAATTTAAACTCCTGTACCCAGCCACACGAAGAAGGACAGATTGGCAACCATGCGTATATATAGGGCGGATAAGGGGTAAGAGATGAAGGCAAATAAAGTCTAAAAAAACACACTCACCCTAATAACTCAATTGTTGCCGATAATGTGCATGAAAATTTCGTTTTCTATTCAATTTTAAGAAGGGATTTCTTTCTATACTCGACTTGCGGTTTTGAATCAGTCGACACCGTCGAATTGGTCTGGATTATTTGCTCCGAGTATACGTCTCTCTCTATATATATATATACATATTTAAGATATATTTATTCTGAATTTGCCTGCGAACCTGTCTTATTTATACATGATCGTTGGCATGCAATCCAACCGCAAATTCAGTTCCCAAGAAAATTACCACGGGCTATATATGCCTCGTAGATGAAGTAGTATATGAGGGGATGACAAGGGAAATTGTTTGGCTTAGCGAAATTGGAAGTTGGTCGTCCCAGTTGTTTGGCTTTCCACAAAGAGGAGAGGTGGTCGTGGTTTTCTTGGATATGTACACAGAAAAGGGAATTACTTTAGGAGTTAATTAGGATATAAAGACCTTTGTAGATAATCATTATTCTATTTATTCAATTGTGAATGCAAAGAATATGCCCCAGTAACAAGGCAGAAAAAATCAATATCGAAGAACTGTTTGTATTAGGATTATCTGTTGACTTTGTTTGAAATTTACAATTATTGATAGAAATATAATGGATTTTGTCAATTTTACAATTGCGTATTTTTAAAATGATTTGAACTTAGTTCACAATAAATCTATTATACATTCATTAATTAACTTAAATTATTGATTTTAAAATTCGCTGCGAACTGAAATTATTTCAAATTGAATTTATTTGTATCCATTTAACTCCATAGAAATAAAATTATTAAATATTGTTTTCATTTTTCCATAAATATTGCATAGATATACAACATTTGCCGATTTATCTGAAAAACTTTATTCTAATTCTTCGTTGCATATTTCACACTGCATTGGGCATTAGCTTTATTTCCTTAAAGGTTATTCTCTATAACAAAAAAGTTTGCAATATATCTATATATCAATAAAAAACATAAATAAGGTTAGTAAATGAAATCTTTTTATTTCTTCTTATTTTAATCTCAAAGTTTAAAGAGAAAATTTCAATCACTTTTTCACTGGTTCGGTTTACTGGCATCACTTTTTTTCTTGTAATCTTCATATTTGAGATACGAATCATTTTGTCACATATGAGTGAACTTAAACATTATAACTTCAGTTGCAATCCCGTAAACCCGCAATAATCTGGTTCTACAAGATAAATGTTGTCCCAATCTGCTGTTATACATTTTAGAGGTCAAAGGATTTACTCTTCCGTGGGGAAATGTCTTTTTCTTTTGCCTCTCTAATTCACGATTCCACCGATTTAGTTGCAGTGTTTTTTGTGCGTGGAAGCAAAATGAGCTGATCCGTGATATTTATACAATAGTTCAGATAGTTTATTAGGCAGTCATCCGTTGCAGACAATGCTGAGAAACGAGTTATTTAGAATGTTTTTGCAACATATTACAAAGAGAGTATTAAACTTGAAAATTTATTGTAAAATTCTGATTTTGGAACATTAATTGTATCATAACTGACTTTTTTGTACTCTATTCACATTTAAAATCATCAGATTTTTTAATATAAAAATGATGTAATTTTACGTATACTACTTATAAGTAACGCAATATAAAATTCAGAATATATTAAAAAATACATATTAATATTTTTTTTAGTTCAACCAATGCGTTATTCAACAAATTTTCAAAGTAATATTAATTAGTAGATAAATTGTCCCAATGAAGGGTTACAAACAAAAATTTTCAACTATAAAAAATAGCAAACAAATGATAATTATATTGAATAATTGAATCAAAATAAAATAATCGTATCTTTTTCCAATTTTTCCATTCATATAATTTTCATTTTTACCGGAACAGTCTTAATTTTATCATAATTCTGAAAAATTTTCTAGTTAACATTATGAAGCCTCATTTAAATTTAGTAAGTTCTGTTTTAATCAATGTATATATATTTATTCTTTTATTCTCGGTTTAAAATTCTAAAATAAAACAACAAAATTTTACCTGTAAATTAAACCTATTTTATATTCTAAAATTTTGCTTTATATTATTAGCATTATTATTTTCATTATTACTATAAAAGTTATGATTAATAACTATGTCTATAGTCGTTTGCCAAAAAGATACACTTTACACTTATCGCCCATATAAAAAAGGCGGCGCCGACCATGCCTTGAATTATATGGTAGCAACTATAAAATAAAAAAATATCGGGTAACCTATATTAGTGGATGTATATTACATATTACTTTTCCTAGGAACACTCGTATGTAATATATTATAAGATTTGTTTAAAACTTTTAGTTATATTTTAGAATTTTTTAAATGCGTTACAAATTGATTTTGATTATAACCTTTAGCTAATCAATAAATAACATAAATAATACACGGCACCAAATGATAATTTAGTGATATCGAAATGAGTACAGCATTTTTTGAAAATGACGGTATTTCAAATATATGTAATACAATTTTTGACTGATATTAATAATTAATATGTATATAATATCTGGATAGTTATAATTAAAATAATTCTTTACATTTTTTTATTTTTATTTAAAATGTGTTAAATCGATATTTTAATCTTTACTTTTACTACTCAAATTTATTAAGAGTAGAATATTGTTTAATAATTATAAATTATCAATATGAAAAATTTTAAAATTAACGAAACTATCCAAAAATATCATGGTTACAAACTCTGAATTCTTTCCACACTATTCTTTTGAATTTAATTTTATCACAAACTAAAACATCTTATTTTTCTCTGCAAATCTATATTATATCTTTTAACTTTGTTACGCTATAAACCTGCGTATATTATGAACTATTCCTTATTTTTTTACAATTCATACCTTTAAATAAGCAGTTACTATTATAATGATTTTAAAAGCAAAAGAATGGCTCTTTGTAATCTTGTTGTGTTAAGTTTTGATAACTTTATTGAATAAAAAACAAATTAACTAAAAGATATAATTTATTTGTTAATTAAAAAAATACATAACTATATTTCGTGGGATATTAAATGTTTGTATTAGTGAATTATTCCAGCATTTATTTATATTAATTATAAATACAAAATCTCTTTGGATTGATTGCCTATTGATGTGAGCTTTATTTAACACACGGAAAAATTCAACCAATGAAACAGTCCCGTTCATTTATTGGCAGTAGACATCGTCAGCTCCATTTGGACGGCGAGTCTTCAACACTGTAGTTTAAACGATTCAAACTGTGTGTTGTGTGTTTTCAAATCACTAATTGTGTGTGAAAAAGTTCCTAAAAGCCGATTACCTGCCTACACAAGCTAGGAATATTGGTCACATTAACTCACAATCGTGGGAACATCCTGGCTCGTCGCGACAGTTTGCCGCAAGGTGTGAGCGATTAAATCATAGGATTAAACATTTAAATCGTTGTGCGACTAGAGCGGTCCGCCGGCCTAGTCGTGAACCAGCATTCTGGCTACTCCAAAGAAGCACAGCATCTCTACTGGTTATGAAGTCCACCAGGGGAAGGCAAGCCCCACCAAGGGCTCGAGACGACCCTCGACACCGCCGCCGCCACCCCTGGTTACCATAATGACCACGACAGGGTCAGGCGACGAGGAGGAGGAGGAGGTGTTTGAGTACCCTGCCATCACCAAGCCACCCCCAAAGCAGGCCCAGTGGGCCGAGCTGCCGAGTGTGACAGTCACCAGTCACGATAAGAATGGCAGTGACCGTGGTCTTGAACCAAGTGCTCCGCGTTTGCGTCCGGCGATGCAAGATGTACGCAAATACTCTGTTGTGAACCCCCAGATTTCTCTTGAGACTGAGGGTAAGTTGTATCAACTATAGTTATGACATTCGTCCAAGATTAAGTGAAACTATAGAAAGAATTTTACCTGGATACTTTTTATCATATATTATATTAGGGAATAATTGTTTACCAAATAATAAAAATTATATAAATTTATCTAGTTTAAAAATAAACGTTTTCGTAAAATGACCATTGTAAAAGGATTCTCTTAAAGTTATTAATCGATGAATCCACATTTTTATCCACAAATTAAAACTAACTACTATTCAGGTGAATTTTAGCAATGAATTTTTATTCAAAATTCGTTCTTTTCCACCAGTTTCAAATGACATCAAAAATCATATTAAAATTCACCCATTATTATCTGAGTTGAGCAGATTATAGAGTTCAATAAGTTAATTAATTTTATTCCTATTAATTCAAAATTAGTTGACTATTGTAAATAGTTGTCAAATATACTCTACTTCCACATATATATAAGGGCTCATATGGCAAAGTTTTATAAACAATGCACACGATTAATTTTTAAAATGCTTATTTTAAAAACAAGAAAAATCACCAAATTAAAATATGTTCTCTAATATTTTAAAGATATTTTTTTTAACCTTTACCAAAAATTGTGGCGAAAATATGTTTTCTCTCTTGGTTAAAGTAAAACTATACACAAGCATCATAAGTTACTAATCACAAGATTTTTGTCCCTTGAATATTGAATTCTTAAAAACGTCTTGAATTTTTTTTCTTGATTTAGATCTGGAAAGGAATGGGATGGGAATGTCATGTTTTTCATTAACTCATGTTCGTTGTTTTTTGTTGTATTATTATCATCTATATAGAGTTTTTTTATCAACAGAAACAAGCAGCGATATTTTTTTAACACGGTGTTTATCAACATATGCGATTAATTATGTAGTCCAATTTTTGATTGGTGTAACACTTATTGCATTAAAACGGACGTTATAGTAATCATTGTCTCCAATTGATATGTCTAATAAAATAATATGACAAAAGGATATAATTCATATTTATCTATATATATAAATATATCTATAAAATTTATATTGCCTTTTACATTTGACACTTATAATCTGTCAAATATATTGAAATCTGAACCAACGATTTTGTTTAATTATCAAGGAATGTATCTCGGTATAAATGTATCTCTACATTTATAATATTAACTGATAAATGTAGACATGTTAGAATTATTAATTACCCAACTTGATTGATTTTCTTTTAAACGATCAATGAATCAATTATTTTCGCTTTCATTATGACAATGGTGTCCTTGTTTAAAGTATATATATATATATATTCCTATTTATCACATGTATATCGAGACAGCTAAATTTTATCTAACAACTATATAGATAATAGAAACTTTAGATTAATTCATCTGTCCATTTATCATATAATAATCGTTATCCATTTTAATCTAATCTATTTTTCCAACGTCTATATACAATAGTAGACCATACTTTTAAGTAATATTATATTGAGACCAACCGGATCAACTTTAACAAGTTTCTTATATTTTTCATTAAAACCACCGCGATATATTAAGAAATAAGATTTTTGGAATTTGAGGGGTATCAATGCTTTAATGTTTCTTTCAAAAGTAATTCCATATTTCACTAAGTAAACTGGCTATAATATTACAATATATCCTGGCTAAAACGTCATTCTTAATCATGCTTCTTAATAGCCAGTTTTCAAACTAACTGTTTGTTCCTCACAGTAAATGAACATGTATGCTAAACTGCTGGTTAGGAGAAGTTAAATATATTTTCATTTAAATCAATCTCTAAGTTTCCCCTTGGTCTGTCAAGTGAAAACCCTTCTTGCATGGTATTCAGCCATTCTTCTATACTAAAACAGAGGTTACATTGCGTGACGCTAGAAAAATAGAAGGAACTTTTATGTAACCTTTCCTCAATGCAGTTTTTGTCCCTGAAGAAATCGAAACTTTGGAAAAAACACTCGGTTTTAAACAACTCTGCCAAACAGCAGTGCGCTTTTAAAAGAGGAGTTTGAAGCTGCATTTTCTCGGTGATCAATATGCCTTATATCGTATAACATTTTCGCAAGTTATTGCTTTGCTTATCGTTTCGATAGTGAACGTTGTTTAAATATGAAAGGTGTCGGTTGTATTGTTTTGTTTTATTTTATTTTTTAAATGTCTTTGTTTATAATTTTAAAAATTTGACAATGAAAAAAATATTAACTGGTAAATATATAAGGTAATAAAGCCGGTTGAAGGCGATCCCACTGAAATTGTTCAAACTAATTTCAATTTACCTTAGGAGTTCTTCAAGCCCGACCTTCTAATTGTCGCTATACGCATAGGTATATATTTTTTAAGCCAACCAGATGAATTCAATTAAGTTTGCCTCCAAGCCCTTGGCGCCGTCTGATAACTTTTTGGTCAGGGATTTGATATGGAGATTCGTTAGATGCGGTTGAACCCAAAGAACCTGCCTGATTTTCTTTATTTTATATTCTCCAATATAGATATATAGATATTATAGATAATGGAACTGAATTCTATATCTAAATCAAACGGAAGAGAGATATACAGAGAAATACTTCGGAATTTCTGATTTATATTATGCCAGGGTACAATTCCTCTGAATATTTCCTGCGCCTTAATTTTATTAAATTTCTATAAATATATAAGATTTATAAAAATCTAAAAGATACTATTTTGTTTCATTTAAGTAATACAATTTTAATGCAATGGAACATTTGCGGTAGACGCACAGCCTGCAATGCAGACAGATCTGATCTGAAATGAAATATGCAATGAAATTGGCGAAATAATGTATCATTTTATTTGTTTAGCAATATTGATATAAAACTGGAAAGCTCGAGTTTCTCTCCTTTTAAACCTCAAGAGACTGTGTCAATGTAATTAATTATTTATCTGAAATTCGGGTAAGATCTATTCCTTTCTCTATACAAATGCGTTTTGCTTCCACACCCTCTCCTGTCCCGCAGTCTCTAATCATTTCTTTCTTTTCGTGTCTCCTTGGTATGTATGAGAAGTGATGATAAGCTCAACCGGGCTACTAACCACCATGAGTTCAACTTCATTGATTGGTATTTTGACCGTATAGATGATCTATTTTGTTTATTATATTCATAATAAGATACATTTCAGAAAATTTGAGACTGAGAGAATTTCGTTATATTTTTAAAGCTGTAGTTTTATTTATTATATTTGGACATATTCGTATATGTCCTATTCAGTAGTTGCTAAATTATGGAATGTGCCTTTTTTGGTAAAATGTTTAGTTCCATCATTACAAAATATCTTATTTTTGGTGGCCCACAAATATAATTTTACAACATATTATATACTTGTCTAATTTAGTTAATATATTATGTTGTTTTATGTAGATAATTCATAAATTTGTCTTTAATTAAGCTATCGTTGTTTTAAATATAAATATTTAAATTAAATATAAATATATAAATATAAACATTTGGCGTTACCAATTTATAATCATATAACAAAACTATACAATCAACAATAATTGTAACGAGTGTTTTATTTATGAAAGAATTCTCTCCATATTATGCAAAAATATAGGAAGTAAGAAGTCTATGTTATAATTTTTACACCTTTTTAAGTATAGCTACATAAGTTTGAGGTGACTTCTTCGGTAGTTCTTCGGTAGGTTAAGAGTTTTTTATCGATCTTTTTCCCCCTTGTTCTATTAAATTGATTAGCTCTAGCAAGCTACACGTAATAAAACACATATAAAACATAAATGCAGAGGAATTTTAGTTTTAATACAATTAGCTAAAGAGAAAACATTTATCAATTTAACACATCAATATCCCCGAAGTTGTCTTGCCAATTTATAGCTAAATATAATCGACAAACTTGATTTATAAAAATTAAAAAAATAAATAATGCAATAAAACCCACTCAAGCTATATATTTATAAAAATTAAAAAAAAATAAAGCAATAAAACTCATTCAAATAATCATTTGCGAAAATTGTTCTAAAATGACCTTTTATAATATTCAAATTGAATAGGTATACTTGCCTACATTTAAACACCCCTGCTACTTTCTATTCTAAAAAAACAAAATATTAGTTGGTTAGAAGAAGATATAGCAATAGGTAAATCTAGTAATTAAATAATAAAAATATACTACGCATCTATAATGATTAGCTAAAATTAAATGGTTTTTTAATGATTTTAAAATGTTTAAAAAACTAACAATTTCAAATTAAATTTATATTTGGCCAGTCGTTGAATACCAACATGTTCATGACAAGTTTTAAACATCCTTGAAAATATTTATTTATGACATATTTACCAATACAAATTTGTTTTTATTGTATGATTAGAATCATTCTTTATATTAGAAATTGATGATTTAAAAAAATTATCAGCAAAATACAGGCAAATTGAAAATTCACAAAATTAGACTCGTGGACTATTTATCAAGGTCAATAAGCAAAGATAAAACATTTTTTTATTTATCTTACAGATTTATTATTTTTATGAATGCTCATTTTTATTACTTTTTTATGCTACAAAAATAGATAAACTAAAATTTTCTTTAACATTTTTCAAATTTTATAGTTTTTAACCTGAACCTGACCTTTTTTGCATTGTTTCTTTAATCCTTATAACTCCTGTCATACAAAACAAGCAAAAGTTACATATGCGCTAAGCAACTTAAAAGAATTTTTAAGGTCACTAAATAATTTAATTTTACATAGTTCCGATTCTTGACGTCCTTTATCCGATTCTTAAAAGTCTTATAACTTTTAGTTTTCTCTATATATATAATCTATTATTATATTTAATTGACTGGATAAGTTGACAATTAGTTTTTAAGTTGTAAGTTTTCTTTGATTCATTGTTATTTCTTTCCATAAATTCTGTAAGTAAAGTTCAAATTACGTTTTTAAATCATTAATATTAAAAAATGTAACAATTGATTTTCTATTTTTTATTTAATTTGATATCTAAAAGTATTGATCGTTACGAAGACTTAATAAAATACAGATGTTGTCACTTGAAAGAATCATGGATATTACTTATAGAACTATATAACTGTTATAACATCTATGAAAAGAAAATACATATATATATACATATTGTGTATGGGTGTATGTGTATATATTTAGAACATGACTATATTTATTATTAGTATGTCTTCACTTGCAATCAATGAGAAATTAAAATTATTCTATCTGGTTATACGTTGACACATCACAATTTATCAAAATCGGTTTACTCCAATCTTCATCATAGGAAATGTGTAAAACAATACTGCAATATATTATAATATGCTCAGTTAACAGAAGCTTATAATAGAATGAATAGGCATGTTAATTATTTAGTAATGCAGACAATGCCTCATGCAAAAATGTCCTTCTTTTTTATTTATTTATAAAATGTATTATAAAATCGATACATAGCTGATTATTATCCTGTGAGAATTAAAAGGTATAATAGGGTATAATAAGCAGTTTTCTGATAACTGCAAAATAAATGATTATGAATCCATTAAATAAAAAGAGATTAGGTAGTCATTTTAGTATATTGTTTTTTGAAAGGAATTATATTATTTAGTTAATTACTATATTACCATCCTTTTATAAATAAGATTGTTTTATGGTTTCTAAACTTTTATCATTTGAAAAAATCCACACAAATCAATGAATTATTTAAATAAGTCTGATTTATGCTACAGCACAAGAAGAAAAAAATATGACACAAACATTATCTTTACATCACATTGTGATTTATTATGACAGCCAGAAAAGCGCTTATTTTTAGCTTTCAGTAATTCTTCCATCATTAAAATCGGATTAAGCTTTTGTCTGTCTCTGCGCATTTTGAATACACCAGTGAAACTATTCGGGTCGCGATATAATCGCGCAATCCACCTTCTCCATTTTTTGATCTTAATAATCAACCCTTTAGAGATAGCAAGAGAAGAGAAAGGCAGGAGATAGACGGTATATGGAGGCTAACAATTCAATTCAATTCTTAAACTCATAAAAGTAACCAAAGATCAATACATTTCACCATGCAAACCACTTTCCAATTGTCACCTAGTGGTGAGGCGAATGGGGGGGGGCGACATTTCGGGATCCTAGAAAAATTGGTTAGCAATGTGAATTTCAACATCGATAATGATGATGATGAAAATCATATAAGAGAGAGGCAAAAGTTTTGGAGATACATAGGTATGTATGAATGTATATAGACCAGAGACTCCATCCATGTTGAGCGGCACAAGACTCGTAGACTGATACTTTGAAGTGATGACAAAACGAAGAAAAAACGAAGAAAAGGCAGAAGATGAGGTATATGCAGAGAGATAGGGAGTGAGACTACTTGGAACTAACTATTGAGATCAGAGGTTCTGAAATCTATGCCTCAGATCAACTGACGTAGATATCTGAAATATATCACTGCTTTCCCTTTTCAATCTGGACCGGCGCTCTGTCAGTTGAAATTAGCGCAGTCAGACTCGAATTAAAGCCACAGGGAAGAGAGAGAGTTGGGAATGTTGAGAATAGTTGATTGAGAGATGGATGGATGGTTTGGGTTGAGTCCCTATTCTCTCCATTTGATCGGATCTAGAGCTTCTGCAGTTGTAAGGATGGATTTCTGGGAAGGTGTCTTAGTTTTTTTACCAACCCCCCACCCCCCCCCCACAGTTAAAGGAAGATTTGGTATTGTAACTCCCACTAAGCGTATCAACTCGACTGAGAAAAGACACAGAAAGAAATATAAAATGGGAGTATATCAACTTGATAAAGTCCAAAGTATTACGCTATATAAAGAAGAGGGAATTCACAATATTATTACAAATTTGTCTTCTTGTTGCCCACTTTTCTACCACTTTTGGTGTAACACAGGAACTTCATTACTGCCAGTCGAAACCTTTCTACTCACGTCAAATATAGTTCGTTCACATCGGGGGACTAATAATTGGCGTCCTATATATGTGCTGGAAAAACCTTGGCTTATGTTTTTAACGGCCAAAACTTCTACCTAGATATACAGTTTTGGGACAAGTTATAATTTAGGTAAATATTGACTTCCGCAATTAGTTTTATAGAATATGTTCTAACTGGGAAAAGGACGATTTTCTCCACACGCAACAATATTATGAATAAATTTTACTTTTAATGAAGGCCTTACTTTTTAGAATTGAATTTTATATTTTGGGATGACTAAACACAAAATACAACACCATTTTTTAGAAAGTTTAAAAAATTTATCTTAAGAAGAAATTAATAAAAAAAATTCTAAAATTTTATTTTACATCCTATCTTGATTGATTTTTCTGATAGATAGTGAAATATTTATTACTTAAAGTTCTTTTGAAAGTCACCGACACCATATAAACTGAGTAATAACATATTAAAGAAAAGTCAAAAATGATATTTACTGACTTGTATATATTACGGTGTTCACTATATCTTATTATTATTTTTATCTCACTTGATAAGGGAAGTTTGCTTCCGAAAAATTGTGAAAAATCTATGTTTTTAGCAGCTTGTGCTCTTTATCTTTATATTATTACTCACATTTAAAATGCTGCTCCAGGAGACCTACTTATTTTAAAACGTGTACTGTATCCATACTTTCGAAGCTCACTGGACCGAATCGACCAAACTCGAAAATCCTGAGAACGAGTTGCGAATTAAGAATAATTTTTTTGACGACATCCCAAAATATATAATATTGGATAGTCCTGGATCACATTGTAATCTTGTTAGTTGTTGCTCTGTGTTCTCCGCTAACAACTAACCTGAAATCAATTTACCTCGGCCATGCGCCGGAAAGGCGCTCCCTCCTCTGGCTCAGTTTATCGAGACGTCTTTTTTATTATTTCAGAAAAAACTGGGGTGGGCTGCTGCTGAGGGGAGTGGGGAGGGGTGGGGAGTTGTTGGCGATATAAAAATGCATGCAAACTTTCCACTGTCTTACACTAAGAGACTGCTGAACAGAAAGAGGAGAGATGATTTCTAGAAGCTCGATGGGTTATATATATATATCTGAAGCAGAGAGGAGGAGATGTTGAAGAAAGGAAGTTTAATGATGGTTAGACAGAATCATCAATAACGACAGTCAATAACTACCCGTCTAATATTTCCGAGTCAAATGTATCCTGCGTTTTTAGCTAGCTCTGTAGTCATTTTCCAAATTGTTCAGCTTTCGTTTGAGTTCCCGTTATGATCGGTAATCTCTGCTTTTTTTACTCAAAGCTATTTTAATTTGTATTCAAATGACAGGAATAAATCTCGTAGATTTGTAACATTTATAGCTTGAGTTGTTGAATAGAATAAGTGTCGTCATGGTAAACTGAAGAAAATTATTAATTTTTTAAATATTGATTTTTGCATGCAACGTTGCAACCCAAAAATAGAATGATACAGTGTAATTAATAACCAACTTTCTTTAGCGATTTGAAATGAATATGACTCCAAATACACATATTTTGTTACTGAGAGTTGCGCGATAAATTTCGCTCCATTTGTTAATATCTATGGTTCTTCAACTTGAGATGCACAATATTAAAATGCACAATATACATACAATTATTATATATAATTTACTTTGTCAAAATTGAATTGCTTTTCATTGAATTTCTGCATTACCCGGAATAAATTATAGCACTGCCTTTCTCCCCTGAATCAATTGAATGTCAAGAATAGGTAGTCCTTTCTTCCATTATAGAAATAGGCAAATTTCCGTTCCCGTTGCAAGCGAGTCCTCATCGTTATGTAAATATTTGTAGCTGATGTCAAATGCTGCTCATAAAAATTATTTAAAATTGAAATATTTTTTCTAACTTTCTGAGAACTACATATATTATTATTACATTTCTATTCAGATTAAATTCAAATACAGAGTGACGAGTGATGAAGTTTTAAAAAAAAATTTGCTATGGTGTTTTTTCCGATAGTTTATTATTGCCTGTCTGTTTAAAAATGATTATAAATTTTCTCTGTATAAATTTATATCAAAATGATCTGCCTAAAATTTATATCAAATCAGTATTTTGAGTGAACATCAAAACTTCTTCAAATTTATTTAAAAAAACTAAATCAATAATTGAACGCGATCATTTATTGCTAAGTATGTATAGATTATTGGATTAATTGTACAATGTTTAAGATTGTATACCTAAAGATATTAATTAAACTGGAATAAATTTAAAATATACGATGGAAAATATATATTTTTAAAGTTTGTAAAAAAAATGACGTATTAGAAATAGATTCAAAATATTTGTATATTGATTGTTTATAACTTACATTTTTCGAAAAAATTGTTTGACAAAAGTAAAATTTTTGTAAATAAAAATTAGATAAAGCTATGTTTTTGTATAAGAATTTTTGTTAAAAAGTTTTAATTGATGTTTGTTTTTGGAATCTGATATCTTGTTATTATAGAACATAAAGTAATTGCTTCTATCCGTTCTTGCTTATTATCTGGCCCTATTCTTGTATATTTGAAAATATATCGTATAGATAGGCAATTGCTTTCGAAGTTTTTGATTAACTCTTAAAATTATTTACAATATTTCTTATATATTTTATTATTATTAATAATGTTTAATTTTTAGTTTGGAAAATATTTTTTATTTCATTTAAGTAAATATTCTTAAAATTGAGAATAAAATATAATTTTAACATTTTCGAATTTATATAGTTTTTTGGTTCATATTAAATTATTTTATTTAACGTATACGCATTTTTCTATTTTCGATACTTTTCATCGTGGCTGGCTTTTATACTTTTTTCATGGATTTGAGAAAAAATATTTAATGTATTTGAAGAACTAACTGGCACGCCCTAATTCACTCGAGTTATGGCAAATACGACTCATATTATTCTGACTTTTTCTTGACATCTTCATCGTACGTGTATATATGCTTATAGCTACAACCCTCCCAGAGAGTAGCTATTTCATTTTCGGATTTGTAAATGATAAAGACAAAAACTTTTGATGTTGATAAATAGTCCTCGCATGGAAAGTAGAGGAGAGAAGGATGAAAAGAAATTCGGAAAATTGATGGCCGAATTGGGATGAGGATAAATAAGTACAGTTAGATTGACAGAAATGGAGTTTACTGATTCTTTCAAGATATAATTTGATTATCTTCCACCAAGTCATGAAATATTCCCTCCTCATTATTGCTCCTCCTTTTTCTCGTGCAATTATGCCAGCTTGCTCTTTCCTGTGATCTTCCTTCAAGCACTTGTGCCAGCTCAATATAATCAATATGTATCATTTATTGGTTATGTAATAACTTTGAACCTTGCGGGACGAATACTTTATTGAAATCATCATTTGATTGCTATTTTTAAAAATAAATAAAAACATTATTGAAGTTCTATCGTTTTGTTTATTATCTAATGTCTAAGAAATATTGTTTTGTTAACCGATTTATTCTGTAATTATATTTTTCGATTAGTATTTATATTAAATATGTCTATTTCATTAAAACCGAATTTGTTTAAATAATTATGTTCCTATTTTGTATCAGACATGTATCATAGGGCGTATTAATTGGGTGAATTAATGTCTCGGAAATCATGCTGAATAACTTCTTTTTCTGCTCTGATGAAATCTGTGAAATAACAAATTAATCATACATTGCAAAATCCTGAATTTCCTAACGGTTGTTCTGCGCTGTTTTTCTTGAATTTAGACCAACCACTTTTCAATAATAGTATTACAATTCGATCCTGATATTCATGAACCCAATACTTGACTTTATAATTCTTAACTCTAAACATTCCGTGTTTTTTTGTTTGAAGAAGAAGAAGGCAGACTTTGCTTGATAATATTCGACAAAACAACTAGGAGAATATTCTGCTATACAGTACATATATAAGGGGTGCAAAAATGCGCTTAGACTTATGTAGTTTACAAGGAGTTACAATTTAGAATGTTACAATTTAAGTAGCGACTTGGTGGGGTGGAGGGGGGGAGTACTTCTGTACTATTGTTCCTTCTCACTCGAAATATGTTGCTTTGTTGCATTTAGTTAGGTTTTTACATGTCCCAACATGTCACTCCATTCTGACGTATTGACTCGCCCATAGAAAATTAGTCCATTTATCTGAATCAGTCGATTACTGATTGATTTTTCGATTAAAAATCGCAGCACAGTTCGATAGATTTTTCTATCGTTTTCATTCTTAGTCAGACGTACATACATGCGAATTGGCCTGTTAATATCCTTTGATTTGTACAATATCTCGATACCCCAATAACATGGGGAAAACTTCCATAAAAAGAGGAGAAATTTCCAATACACTTGACACAGCTGTCACTATTGGATATTTAGCCGGCTCTGGTAAGATCAATGCTCCCTATACTCATATGTATGACTATATTCCAAATTTATCTGTAAATTAGTTATGAGCCCGGTTTCTCGTTGAAATAAATATTGCAAATTTCGTCTCATTGAGATCCATTCATAGAACCTATACGTACTCCAGTAGGTATCAGTTACAGTATACCTACTCTTTAATTCTTTCTCCCGATAATAATATGTAAACACGACTCCATGCATGCGCTGCTGTGTAACACGGTTCAGTCTACAGGCCTCAACCGTCATCTATTTTATTATCCTTCTGTTATAGTTTATGCGGTTGGTAATTAGAATTATTGATTTATTCCAAATAATTTCGTGCCAGTGTATTAATGGGAACACCTCTCTGGGGTTTATTAACTTATTGAAGCACCTGCAATTGTGGATTTACTATTTTAATGGGGCAATTATTTCACAATAATTTCATATTTGACCTGCTACGATTTTTATGTTCATTATCGAATCATTATTCATACAATTTTTTTAAAACTAATATTGGTTTTCTTGGTTAGGTATAGTAATGCTTTCTAATTTTAATGCATTTAATTATAAGTTAATGCGTTTCATTAATTATTTTGAAACAATTGTTCGTACACACACACACCCAGTCATGGGAAGTTTTTTTCTAACATTTATTTGTCTAATTTATTTTTAACCACGAGAATGTGGTAATAATCTGTGATTGTACATTAATATTTCCACATAAATATGACAAATTCATAATAATAATATTTCCTTCAATATGCCGAGCTGTAGATGTTTTCCATTCTTCCCAATTATAACATATATATATTTTTATAAGTATAAGAGAATCATCGAAACTTTTCTGAAAGCCTCCCCTACTGTAGATGTTATTTTTTCATCTGTTTTTTCGTAGCGGAAACAGCCTTCTGGGTAAATTAAATTAGGTTTTAACATCCGGAATTTCCTAAGATATATGGCATTATTCCTCGTGTATCACTGTTTATAGATATATTTATTGCAATAACCACCTATACGCAAGCTTTCCAATTTTTAAAAGTAATTACACAAATCTAAAACTAAGATTTTGTAAGAATTCTTGACTTTATTTTGGTAAGCAATATTTTATTAGAAAATAATTAAACACTATTGTTCTAAATATCAGAGTTACTAAAGATATTATCAGGGATATTAGGATTACTATTTTAATATTTGTGAATCAAATCGGTAATTTTTTCTTGTGATATTTAGAAATCATTTTTTCACCGTAATAATCCCAAATTGTTTGTTGGACAATTTATGTTACTCTTCATTTTTTGGAAAGTTCAGATTAGCCCGAATTATAAGTTACAATACATATTTTTCTTTACTATTTTAAATGTTTTCTCACAAATTATTTTGTTATAATTAGATCGTGGAATTACATATAACATCAGGTTATATCCTAAACCTTGAATCAAATAACGGACACTGTGATCTGAACAAAATTTCTTTCATCATATGAACAAAATGTTACACCTTCCTGCTGTGTTGGGGGGGCATAATGATTTTGTATACGTTTAACCGACTAAACAGATTATAAAATTGATCTCACACTAAAACAGCAGAGGTTCTGTATATTACACGAATATGTATCTATAACCGTCCTCTCTATAAACGTGTTGAAGTATTTTGATGTAGGATACCGAGCTCTTTCCCTTTCTACCTTGATTAATTATGAGGGACTCAGCCTATTATATTTAATGAGAGAACCGAATGTACTTTCTAATAATTATAAAATTGATGCTGTTATAATAAGAAGTTATAATATGCAATGTTTTAAAAATCAACCTATAGTAAAACTTTCTCTCATTTCTTAATTAGGCAATTCTTTGTATATATATATATATATCTTATTATGTACATTCGACAAAAAAGAAACAACGGCGAAAACATCAATAAAACTGTTCTTGATAGTTGGAAATAATTTTTAAATATAGGTAAAATCAATGTATTGATTTACTACAGTGTAATAAATTTCAAATAGCTAAATGTATTAAATTTTCAAATTTAAATTTAAAAATGTCTTATTAATATTATTAAATAAGACAAACATTTATGTTTCAGATTTCTCTTATTTTAAAATGTTATTTTAAAAGTTAAGGTATCGAAAGTAATAATATTACGGCAGAATGCATTTTCGTTGTTTTTTCAACGTTTCAAATCAATGCAAGGATTTAATTAAATATGGTTGTCATGGTTTTATCTGTCCATTTTTAATTAAGTAACACAATGTGTTTATCAGTCTTACAATTTCTATATTTCCAATTAGTTAAATATAATTTTATATTATACAAATAATGTATTGTGTGTTATTTCGTTATAAAAGATATAATAGTTATAACAAATTTTGCCTTAGAAATTGCATTTTGTCTTTATTTTAACTAAATTAATTTAAAATATCAACTTAAAAAATGTTTCCATATTCTGTAATTATTTTAAACATGCGGGATACAAGTATTACAAATGTAATCCGTCGTAGCAGAAATGCCAACATCATTATTGTATCTAGATTTTTCAGAAGTTTTATACTAATTTTTTCATTTTTAAGGCATGTTTTCTTTTATTTGTCAATTTATAAAGCTTCTTTCATCAGGTGAAGAGCAAGAAATCATTAATTATCATCCTTGCAACATTCTCTGTTACAATTTATTAGTTTATTTTTAATAATATCATTTTGAATTTCAGCATTAATGTTACATTAAAATAAGATTTATTTACATAATTTTTTAAATGAAAACTATTTTAAATTTGTTTCGTTATCTTGTATCTTTAGGAACATATGAATGTGTGTTAAAAACGCATTTTATTCTTCACAATCAGGAGAACAATGGTCTCCCGAAAGAAAACAACCACCTATCGTTCTCCTTAGGGAAAGATAGTTGAACAAAACAACCTTTCCTATATCAGTCCACTATTTCAGCAACAATCTATAGGCATCCTATTTAATGCACCATCCTAAAAATGGAAAAGGTATATTATCTCCTTTAGCAGCGAGCTTGACTCTATATGCATACTATAATACTGCAATGCAGCGCAGTGCTTATCAAATTTATTCCTAAAAGTTTGCGAAACTATTTTGTCCCCTATACATAAATTAGAATTATAAACAGCGCTATTTACATTGTGGAAGTCGGGATATTTTCTTCATTATTATTTATGCATTCTGAGCTGGTCTTCTGGATCAATCTGACGTGCTCAAATTTAATATAATTGTAGTTATAAATCTCGTCCATATTATAGGAAGGTATATTTTTAATTTATTGAGATTTCCATTTTGAATAATGTTAATGAATATTGTAAATATGTTTTCAATTTTACAAATAACAATTATTTCCCTTGGAAACTTTCTTTTGGATCTCTATAGTTATAGTTTCCATAAAAATAATTTACGGAGGAATTGATGAAGACAAAACCTGCAACCGATTGATTTCCTCGAGGTAATTGCCATCGTAATCCACAGAAATAACCACAATACAGGCAAAAAGAAATCGCTAGAATTGTTAGCATGCAAACGGACAATAAGACAGCGATTTTGGTTCATTAATTTAGTACAACTTAGGAAATATTTTTTAGTACTCTGCGTTATACATTTAAAACAGATTCTATGTAATAGTATTGATTTTGAAAGGGCATAAACTACCCCAAATTGCATGAATTTATTATAACCTTTATGTTTCAATTCCATTTACAAGATTTTAGATTCAAAAAAGGCTTGAAATGACCTATTTAGTACCTTTTTAAAATTTCTTCCGCTGAATTTGGATGTTCTAGACACTGTTTTGAGACAATTTTATTTTGGAATATAGAAAATTTTGCTGTGCCTATATTGGCAAAATGAAAGGGAGGAACCGCACTGTAGATTCTGAAAGGCCCACGGGTATAGTGAGTATAGTGGACAGATCTTCATAACTAGGAATTAATTCCGTCAATTAGTGCTTGAGACAGATGTACGGATTGACTTGTCTTGATTGATCTTACTTCGAATTCGATCTTAATTTCTATTGACGATGTCCATATATACCCAGAATAGGGAGAGGAAGGTTGGAAGTTTGACAGTAAAAACGTCCGAATTAGGAAAAGAAAGGCTGATCCCAAGGGTCGAACATAAATCAATCTGTTTTATAGGGAGGCATTGGGCAATTTTGATAAATGAAAAGCATTATTATTACATTATTCTTTTTTAGCTTTTTCATTCTGTTTCTTTTGTTAAAAAATGTCTACAATCAACTATTACAGTTTTTTATTCCCTTTATATTAGTAGATTAATCATTTCGTTAGAATATTTTAATCCTAAGCACACTTGTTCTGTTACATAGTCTTTCCTTTTAAGTCTATAAAGTATAAATTCAGAATTATGTTATTTTCGTGACCGTTTTAAAAATTATAGCGCATAATATCTTCCCATACTCTTTGTTTCCAATCACTATT
The DNA here is from genome assembly GCA_034780395.1 of Vannuccia rotundouncinata. NCBI lineage: Eukaryota > Metazoa > Platyhelminthes > Proseriata > Coelogynoporidae > Vannuccia > Vannuccia rotundouncinata. The sequence continues at coordinate 45,313 of JAUZNC010005673.1, read as the reverse complement.
TTTAAATCGTATTCATATCAATACTATATCAGTATACAATCTCTCCCTCTCTCTCACACTATAGTGTTCTTTTTCTCAATTAATTATTTTAATCTATCACCCGAGATAAGGTATTATAGATTCACCACTTATTTCCACACCAAAATGAAATTCCTGAAAAGAATATAGATGTGTATATAATATATAGTTAACTATATCTTTCGGTAAATATTGTCGCTGGAAATTATCTCTTTTTTCGACTTCAGCCTATTTATTTTATTCAGTAGTTATATATATATACATGTATAGGTATATAATCTTCAAGGCAGTTTGATATGATATAAGAAATATAAGGAAGCTATACTCTACAATAACTCGTTATATAGTATGAAGACTAGACCGTGTGGATTGCTCAAGGGAAAATTTCTATTATAATTCCAATAATGCCTTATTCCCTTTGGCGTTAATACAGCTATCAATTATAAATATTGTTAAAGCTGTTAGACTTATATATTTATATATATACATATTATATAGTTTATCATTTGGCACAAGTTGCGTATTTCTCTATGGGTTTAATCAAATTTTTGTACAGATTGGGCGGAAAAAAGTGTGTTTATTATATTATATGCTTGCATAGAGAATACTTTTCTGTCCGGAATTTTTTGAAAGATAGTGGATTCTTCTTGTTTGTTAAATTAATTAAATCTTTTTGTTCAGACAGAGAACGCTAATTTCGTGCATTAATGACGTCAATTTTAAATGTGTGTAATTGCATATCCTTGTAATTGAAGATACACATTTCAACATTTTAAATAAACATCATTTAACAAGGGTAACAGAACATTAAACATATTATGATTGATAAATTAATCCCCCTTAATAGATTATAATGTATCGAATTTAAACACAACTGACTGTCGGGTTGGTTTTATTTGATGGATTTACCATTCTAAAAGAATTTTGTAATATATATTTAAAATATGACTTTATTTATTTTTTTTAAATGTTTGCCTGACAAACAGACAAAATTCTACCTTTTCATAAAAACACAAATGTTAAGTTTTTTGTAGTCTGTTAAAAAAACTTGTAGTAAAATAAGATTTAGTTGTATATATATTATATGACACTTTGAAATGTTATATCTGTTTGTTTCTCTTTATAACTAGTAAATTTTGATCTAGTTATGGTACATACACTTTCAATCATTCTGACTAGAAATTTTTAATTTTAAATGTTTTCATAAATATTTAGTTTGTAAATGCTTTAATCGATAATAAATATTGTTATCAATTATTTAATTATTATAGGTCGGCGGCAGCTAACTATATAATATCTGTATTGAGGCGATATTTTAAATTAATTTATAGATAAATACCTATTTGAATTATGTAATGATTTTCTAGCTCATGCGATAATTCGATATTATTATGTTAGTTAGAACTCACTATCTATAAATAGGATAATTTCAAAACGGTTGTTTTAATCATTCCTTCTAATTTTTTATTGAGATTTGAAATTATGCATTTTTATACATACTGTTTTTAGATTATAACACGCGATTATTTGACATCCAACAGTGAACAATTTCTAATTAATTAGCACTAATTAATAAAGTAGAAAATCCTACACAATAATTAACTCTGAATTTCACTCTTTTGAAGCAACTTGGTGTTCTCGTTGGAGCTTGTCACTCCTTTGGACATGACAGGAAATGGGATGAAATGAATCATAGTTAATCTGTACATAATACACTTCTAAAAGAAGAATGGTATGATAGATTTTTGGAAGGCTATATATACCGACGCACTAGCTACAAACTGGATAATCGACCGTCTCCCATAGACAGCTCTTCGCTCTGACTACAAAGTTTCCACTAAATGTCAAACTCGATTTTCCTTTTATCTCGTCTAAAAATAGGATCCTTAATATCCATAAACAGAGCTACTTCGTACGCATGAGAGGCATAGAAAAGTTTTCCAGAAGGATTATCATAAATTTGGCACATTTTAATAATGTAGACCAATAATAACCAGTATCTCAATCAACATTTTTAATATCTATAGGTATTCGCATTTTGTTGGGAATACAATTATCTCAGAGTGACTTGAACAAAAATTCATCGGGATATTTTCCTGTCATAATTGTTATCCAATTTACAAGAAAATAGCGGAGTCTGTTTTTAATAAAAAGAATAATTTATTAAAATAATGACATTTTGTTTTTTGCCATTTTATTTCTGAGCCATGTGTCGTTTTCCCAGATTTATCAGTAACTGAATTCATCGTGGTTTATTGATTTAGTAGGACAATATCTACCAGTTAAGGCGATAATTACCCTGTCACTTGTGCGTTAGAAGATTGTCTATGGAGAATTTATTTGAAAAGAATACAACATCAAATTGATCTATATAATGGAGAGATAATTTTAATATTTTAAATATTTTAAAATAATCCTTTTGGATCGGCTGGTTGAATTTTAGAGAAACATATTTCTAAACAGAATCTATAATATATAAATGTCTTTACAGATTTAAGCTAGAATTCATTGCCTTTTAAAAATGTTTTTAATGTTTCTTGTTAAAGTTTAATAGTCGCTTTTATTGAAAATAAAAATAAAAAGAACACATTAATTGATTTTATGTAGGCCTAAAGATATTAGCAAATTTTCGATCGCATTTTTGGATGGCGTCTGTTTTTGGTTCAAACGTTTTCAGACGATTTTATAGAGAATCATATCTTCAACTAAAAAAAAGGACTTTGCTTCCCTTTAGTTTTTTCTTGCGTTTCTCAATCATTAATATCTATCTGATTATTCCTGAGTTTGCTATTATAAAATAATAATAATTTTAGAAATCGCTTCCGATAATTATGCAAAGAATGTATTATTTACTAACTCTCTGCACGTTAATGTTGAAAATTATTTTTTAATTATTTAAATTATTCCGGTATTGCTAATAGAGGTCTAGCCAGTACATTTCGATTTACGGAGATTCTGAGTTAATGACTATTTAAATTATTGGTTTACTGATATGAAGGAAATGGGAACATTTCAGTTTATTAATTTAGTAATTGTTGACTCAAATATTAAATAAAATGAACCTTTTTTTATTCTATCATTTAGTTTAATGAATAAAATTACTTTGAGTAAAACGTTTTGCTTAAGATAACTATTACATTTTCCTAAAAAGCGTACAGAAATCCTTTTGCCCTATATTTAAGAAAAGTTATATTATTATATTATCAGTAATTGAAGTCCAGAATGTATCCCATTATTATAAGGATAATAGATGCAGTCACATAGGCAGTTACAAAGCTTACTGTTTCAATTAACTGGCCTTGATTGATTTCAAAATCTGACACAAATTGACTGATTTATGATCAGTTTCGATTTTGTCGAATAATCTACCGATGTGTGTTGATCGAATTGTATCTGTCAAGTTTTTAGTTTTATAGTTATATAATGATGCATCAAATCTGTATTGATGGAATAAAATAATTTGCTAACTATAGTTTTCTACTTCTATTAGAAAGATTTATTGCCAAAATGAAACTAATCAATCAAAAGTAATGATATAGCTTAGTCCCTGGGTAGTTTGAAGTTACTTTTATCTGAACTATTTGCACTTATAGATTTAGTTCATGTTGGCCAGCTAACCAAATCGATCTCATAAGACTGCAATTTAGACTTCTACTTCTATATAATGGAGTCAACGAATTGTTCAATATCTACAGCATTATTTAAATATTGAAATAAATTGCATTTCATATTGATTTTTTCTTAGTGCATGTGTTAGAAATTATATACTCTATAATTCCTGGAAACTATCTATCAAAGTTTTTCTTGCCATTATTTAATTAATTTATAAACTGTCTTGAAAAACGTTTAATTACGAAGCAGTTTAAGTGGTTGGTTAATTATCAATCATGTTTAATTATTTACATATATGCGTTTTTATTTAAACATTTGTGAATATTAAGCTTTCTTTAAAATGAAATATAGAATTTAATCAGATTCTGGTACAGATTGGGATGGCAGATTTATAAACAGTCACGAATAAAGGATTTTACTTTTTTATCCACCCGGAAAATTAAAATTATTATTTGATTATCTTTGTCTTTGGATATCTTACTCATGTTTATTATTGTCCTGTTCTGTACATTTGTGTGTGATACAAGTCTAAACATGCGAGTATGATACATTTTTTAATTATTTCCTACTTTTGATTACCTAAAATCCATCAAAAAAGAGTTGTAAAATTTTACAATAAAATTATTTGTCATTACGGTTTAATAAAATATGTATTTTTCCATAAATATTTTTACAATCATGCCTTAGCAGTTCAGTATAATCATTTTTAGCCTAAATAAAGGTATTATAGGACCATGAAATATCTATCTACTGTTTAGAAAGGTAAGATTACTTTATCCGCTTTTAAATCACAGCTAAAATCAACGACTGTCTAGAATGTGTAAAATGTATGACTGAACATTTTACAATTCTTAACTGAACTTTAAAAATTAAAAGTACTTTTAATTGGTGATTAAAAATAATTGCCGAACAAAATTTTCTAAAATTTTGTAATGTTACAATTTTCTACTAAAAATATTTAAACTTTATTGCTTTTTTTTACATAATTTACAATCATTTTCTTCGTATGAATAAACTTATTTACCTGCCTTATTTTAAAATAAGTCAATTGGCGCATTTTCTTATAGTTCATAGTTTTGCATTTTTCCCCTTTCTTTGTCACTTAATTTTGTTTAAAAAATATCATTAATGTTTAATGAGAAAACGCGACATATTTCACGGAATTAAGATAATCATATATATCAGACAACAATTCTATAAGCATCGAGTCAATTTCTGTCACCAGTGGATTTTCAATTCCATTTTATAAAAAATGTCACAAATTTCGTTTTTCCCAGAGGAAGTTCTTGGTGGACTTGGAGGAAGTTTATAAACTTCAGTTTGACCCTGTAACATACACAAAAGTTATGCGTCAATGTTGTGAAAATATTTTTACCCCTATCCGCAGAATAACTTGCTGACATTTGTTGTTGTTGAAAAGGCATCACATGGTTGTTTTCTTCCGTAAGATAAAATTCTTCCCTGATGGTTGTATATTTATTTACACTAAGACAATAATTATATGAAAACTAAATGCATCGTTGACAAACGGGTATATTATATGTATGAAGTACAACGATGCCACGCGATTTTTGCATGAATTTCTCGTGCACATGTTGAAATGACTTGCAGCATAATATAATTTGTGTAAACATATCATAAGATTTATATACCAAACCGGCAGCTTGCCTGGTAAATAAATTGCATTTCATACTATTAGGCACTTGAATCATTGCGAACTATTTAAACATATTTCAATTTATCAATTGGTTAATGCACTATTAAATATTGCCGTTATCTGTGTTAATTAAACGATATTTGTGTGTCACTCTACCTTTATCGATCTCTCCATCTAGGTCAGACTCGGCCTGGCGGTAATCTTGGCTTCTGCGGGGTCATCTTAATCGGTCTCTCCTACATCATCATATTTGTCACATTCCCAGTCTCCTTATGGCTGTGTATCAAGGTATAAACCGTAATATAGAAAACATTAATTGATTAACATAGATCCCCAGCTCCACTGTCCCTCTCCTCTCATACACAGGTGGTGGCTGAGTACGAGCGGGCAGTCATCTTCCGGCTCGGTCGCATCCTCCAAGGAGGGGCCAAAGGTCCAGGACTCTTCTTCGTCGTGCCCTGCATGGACGTGATCCGAAAAGTAGACCTTAGAACCGTCACCTTCGATGTGCCACCCCAGGAGGTGAGTTCCTACAACCGAGATCTTCCCATTTTGCCATAAGAACTCTAATATATTTATCTTTCAATCTACAAAGGAAAACATTTCTTATTTTGAGTGGATTTCTAAAAATGAGCTTAAAGATTTTATACATCTCCTGTTCCCGATCTCTCTCACTGAATATTCCTAACAACACTCAATTGATAATAATTATTTCATATTTTATTGAGGCTAGTTTTCAATTGAGATTCCACAATGATAAAATGTCATCCTTTGGGAGTTTATATAGACAAGACAACACAGGAATGCATCAAAGCGAAGGCAGAGCCAGGATATCTCTGCAAGTTTAGACTTTTTAAAAAAGATTTCTCGATATTCCTCAGTCTATAATGGAAGACCGTCTTATATCCATCCATCCCCATAATATTTTAAAGGATACACTTATTTATAACTATATACAGCTGAAATGATTAATTATCATTCGATGTTATTTTGTATTCATGGATGCGAAATGCTGTGCTTGCAGAACCGCGGTCTGGTTCTTTGAACTTATGGGAGAATATTATGTTTTTTTATTATTCGGCATTATGATTAAAAGTTAATGTGTCACTCTCCCCTCTACGTTGCCATCGTCAACCGGTCACTTTGCAGACATGGTAGTACTCTGATTGAACCCCTTTTTCATACTTATGTACATATTTTCATACATTTTCATACCCGTCTCTTCTTATACCTATGCGTCGGGAATGTGATAATCAGACAAAGCTGCACTTCTGCCGTGTCGTCTGATGTATAAAAGAAATTCGACAATTCAAAAATGTAAACTCCTTTCTCAAACGCTTGGAACCGAAAATATGGAAGACACCTCCACTTAGGCTTTCCTATAAATCACCAAAAGCTTTTATTGATCTCTCCAGGAATCTTGATTTATCTTGTTTTGTAAGACATTCACCGTCTCTTTCTCTTCTCTTCTCTTTCTCCTTTCTCTTCCTCTTCTCTCAGCGCAATTGTTCAAGAAGAAATGTTGAAGAAAATGTTTTGATCTCTTCGAAAAGGTGAAAAATTCAGGGAACATGAATTATATTAGTTTCGGTTTTAAGTAAATATGAAAGATTCTTTAATGACGAGAATTTTGTGAGTGGTTCCGTGTTGTTATACTAACATTTCAGAGAAGTTTTGCATAAAATTTGTCTATACTCTACTTATGTATACTAATAGATATATTAAGATTTGTAATTCTTCCTATAGAAGTTACCGCAAAACAATTCCATTTTTTAATCATGAGCATTTCGCATTTAATATCACTAATATTTTTAGCATTTTCATACGTAACAAAATAGCTGCCTATACTATCAAGAGGTTTATATAATTACATTCAATGTTAAATACATAATTAACTAAACGATGCTAAATTCTATAAGGTATGTGCCACTTTCGTCCGCCCTCTAAAAGTGAGACAAATGTCTCTTCATCGCTCTCAACTATCTCACTTCCTCCATCTTTATATTCAAATCAAATGTGTGCCTCAGTATTGCCTCGATTCAAAGAACACACCTCTCCTCTTCCTGTCAATTGGCAACTTTGTACCATTTTTTATACCTCTTTTCAAAGCCTATCTGTCAATCAGCCTTACAAGAGTATTACTACAGTATACTATGTAATGATGTAGTTCTCCTTAATGCTCCCCTGTGTGCCTAAATTTGCCATTTTCTCCTTCTTTTATGTATTCATTCCTGGAGAGGAATTTGAGGGAGGGGTGGCTGTTGTTGGAGTGTTACTGTGTATTATATTGGGTGCATTTGTAAGTTACAACTGTACTACTGAATATGGTCCATAATTATGAGGCTGGGTAATAATAATGCGTTCACGGAGAAGGTTTAGGAAACTACTTGTTATCACAAATTATTGCAAAGATAGACAGCTTCTCCTTTCCTACTGTTCCAATAATATAAAGATTGAGGAAAATTTGTATTTCTTGCAGTAAATATAGGCTACATATTTGGTTGATGTAGTTGTTTATGTCATTTATTAATACGATCAGGGGTGAATTTTTTGTCTGTATCTACAATCAGCTTTTATTGAATTTTACCCTCTATAATTTTAATAAATAAGAAGGATTTCTTCGGATTGATGTTAGACAGATATGTTATTTTTTTAATACGTGGAAATAATAACTTCAGTATACCCGTTTAATTATTTATAATTCCGATATGTTGTGTTATCAACTTTATTTCCTTTATTAAATTAATTTATTTTGTCAATCTGGGTCAGCTGTGTACCCTCCTAAAGTTTAAACAAACAAATCTCTCAATTCTGTTTTTATATAGAGGTACTTGATAAATAAAATATCCATTCGATAACATTTTTGAAAGTTTTGTGAGAACAGAAATTATTCTCTGGTTATTTTTTATCATCGTTACTTGGAATTAGGAAATGTCTACTGTAATATTATATTATATTATTTTCATTAGCTTGGTGTGGACTTTAAATCAACAACAATTATATTTCAACTCATTTATTTATTTATTACGCAGTGAGCCATCGATTGCCAACCTTTTTCTCTCTTATATAGTATGTTCCTTTAAAGGCTTTCCTTTTCTGGCTTCGTATAACCCACCTGCGCTATAACTAATTATCAAACACATTATCTACAATTATAGAGAGCAACGCATCGTCAGAACTTTCGACTATTCAAACATTTGCAAATTATATAATGGAATACTTTACATGCTCGGATGGACCTATAATTATACTCAATATAAGCCAGAACAATTATTATCTGGCTCACTATACGGCACCCTATATTTGTAGGAGACGCTTGTAATTTTGATTGAATTTATAGGGAGATGGATTAATCTTTGCATCCTTAACCTCAGCTGCTATCGTGCTTGAATAACTTTGCCTCAGTGCAACTACAACCTTGGATCTATAACAATTGTAATTGGAATACTGCGTTCGTTCATCAATTAATCTCCCTTATACTTAAATAGATGGATGACCTAGTTATTATTGATTATACTAATATTAATTACCTTCAAATTCTCGCAAATGACACTTTTCTACCGTCTGGAGTCTTTAGACGAATTGATTTTTAGTCGGGTTTAGAGAATCAAATGTTTTATATTTAAGAATCATTCTTTAGTGAGACCTGCTTTGTATTTTAGAGTCTTTGTTAAAATCTGTGCTTGGTATAGGTACGTTTTTTCTAATAGAAAATTCGTATATGGATTCCAATTATTATCTAATGATTTTGTTTTGGTTTTCATTTATTTTGAAATATTGTAAAAAAATTATTCTCACAAAGGATTTGACTTCTATAGCTTATTGTAAGAAAAAGTTGAATACAAAATTTCGACAAATTCCTATTATTAATAATTATAACCACTTCTTGACAATAGAAAAAATAACTTCCTAGTTTTGTAAACTTTTGATAAAATGTTAATATAAACACTAATAAAAACTTTTAATTTATATTTATTATAACCAGTTTCAATAAAATGTTGGAAATCGAGTAATCATTTTCTTTATTCATTGTCATGATAATACCGAAAAGTAGTTATTTCATTCTTGCTGCAGAGTTTAACGTTTAGGAATATCATAAAAGAACTATAGGCTTATATTAAGAAAGAAAAATCCTGCCATTATCGATATATTGTAATGATATAATGGAGACGCATATATACACACATTCTCTTTAATTAACTTTCCCTATTTCGATACAAATATTTGTCCTTCCGAGCGCTATCTGCTTCAAGACATTTATTTATGTGCAGAAAAGAGAAGCTCTGAGTCGTGTTTTAGTCGTGAAGCATCTTCAAAGATGAACCTTTTCTTTATATAATAATACTTCAATATGGTCATCTACAAGTTTGTACTGGCAACATTTTGAATAAATTGATTGTTTATTTAGTGCTGGAGGGACTATAATATGGGAAATAATGTGTTCTGAATAACTATCTCTCATATCTATAGTATCAGTTTTACTGCGGGATGAGTATATATTCTTGAGCCGAAGGCAATATATATTACTTTAATGATGTGTTCTTTTCGAACTTAAAATTCGCATATTCGAACAGATAAAATTAGTTTTACTTGTTTTATACGCATGATAGATATTCCCCTGCTAATTTGTCTACCAACACAGTCTTATAATTGATTTATAGTAGTCATTGTCCTTTCTCAGCTCTCACTTCTCGTTGAAGTTATAAAATTAAAACTTATAATTATATATAAACATAGACATTTATCATTTATACAGAAAGGCAAAAATATATATATGCCTACACACTTTACGAGAGAATTTGCTGTATAGGTTTATTGAAATTGAATTTGTTATGGAGTTTTTTGGCATTTTTTTATGTACAAAGATAGTTAATAAAATGTGACCGGATATCGAGAAAATGAGAATTTGCTTGTCCATTAATTGAAATAACTTGCCTTGATATTACAACAATATTTCAACAATGTCTGCAGTATAGTGGCAATTTGTTTTCATAAATTATATCGCATAATTTCTTTATATATATTTATTTATTCTTTCTTTATTTTTGAAAATATTCTTAAAATCTCATTTGTTATTAATTCCCTATCATAGATATTTAACTAAAATTACATCCTTGTAGATAAGCCAGCCCCAATATCCACGATTTTAATTTGTAATTGAAAATATGAATATTTTAGTTAGATCGAAGATCTAAAGAATTATATAATATGTAAGTTTTTTTTTTAATATTTACCTTTTCTATACCGCCGGGTCATCTTCGTATTAGATTGCCAATTAAATTTAATACAATTATATAATTTGTTGTAGGTATATGAGACCTGTTATAAGTTTCCAAAATATGAAGTTGATTGATTATTTAGTTTTTCTCTGTTGAAATGGGATATTGTGTATAACAGAAGCCATGTAGCTTGATACAAATACATCCAGTTCAAATTTCTTTGAAAAATACGAGAAAACTTGATAAACACCTGAATTTATTTCTATAATAATATTATGTTCTTTACGCCTAAAAGTCTTCCACTTTCCATTTTAATCTGACCGTGAATGTCTCTCCGTTTCCCTCACGAGAACTCTGTCAATATTTGCCTAGTTGGGCTTACTCGAGCTATAGATAATAAAGTCTTTTCACTAAAAAATATTTACCTGTTTTTTCCCAAAACATGCTTAAATATGCATACATTGGCAATTGAGGTGAGTGTGTAAACAGATGCGTCACTCAGTTTCTATTTTGAGGATTTACGTTTTTATCTGCATATTCAATTAATATAATGTATATTAAAGAAGATCTGGAGAGATAAATAATTTTTTTTAAAAAATGTTTTTTTGTATTAAAATATTTTTATCACGCATTCTTAAAATCAGGAAGGGCTCTATAATTAAAATCATTTAAAAAGAAGAAAAATTCGGGTCATTAAAACAAATGAAACAGGCGATTTGATTATTTCTTTTATTTTAAACAAAAGATAGTTATATACCATTTTAGAATAATGATAATTATTGTCCTATTATTGCTTTCAACATATTCATAACGATATTATAGTTAGGTATGCTTCAAAGGGTTCGTTCAACAAAATCAATGATCATTGTTTTCTAAAAAATCAATTAAATTAATTTGAAGTCACTGTCTAGATATAACCATGTTGTTGTCATAGGAACCCTTTCAATTCAGTATAATTTAAAGATAATTTAATGTGACGAGGAATATTGTTTATATATCAACTAATAAATTTATCCTTAAAAGTAGTAAACATTGTATTCTAGTATATTAGTATAAGTGATACAGCGACAATTACATAATTGTTTTTTATTAAATAATAAATGAGTGTATACGGTATAGTATATATATATATGATCAGTGGGTATACCAGAATAGTTATGATTATTCTCAGGTGGAAAATCTGTTGAGAATCTGGTAGGTATACAAGGTTTTTTTTAAATTTTAAAAAACATTTATTTTTGGCAGCTGTTTGAAACATATTTGCAAAATAATTCAGTTTATTATTATATAGTTATCTAAAATAGTCTCACAACGATGAACATATTATTTATATATTGTATAAAATGTGCAGTGAATTGTCATCCACAGAATTAACTGCTCTACACAACAATTATATAATTCAATTGAAGCTGTCTCGTGCGTCTGGCTCCCTTTGGGTTTCAATCGAAATTGCTAGTATGTCCAATGTGACCATTTCTTAATTATATAGCTCAGTTAGCAATCGTGTGTGCTATTGAAATGTCCACAAGAAAATAATGCAAAAGACAAGACAAAAAAATGTCATTCTGTCTCAACTGTTTATTGTATTAAAATATGTCGAAATATATTTAAATGATTTTGCCAGATTTTTTCTTTTATGAAAGAAAATATAATCTCTTGGTCACATTTCAAAATCATGTAATCTGCAGTAGTCTGAAGTAATATTAAATGGGATAGCTTCTGGTTTTTAAAGGATTTTATGTTTGCAATATAATCCTCCTGCCAATAATGCTCTTGATTTCAATTTTAAACTGCGTTTGTATTCATATGTCCAACTTAAAATTAATTCAATGAATTATTTTGCTTATAGTTCTTAGTGTTTATTTTATAGGTATACATTTAAATAATTAATTTAGAGATACAAAATTGATATAAAAAAATATTTCATAGTGTCTATATATAATATATTCAATTTCAATTTGAAAGAATCCACTATCGTCTATAGACTCCCTTGTTTGCTCCTTCCGCCAAAGGAAATAAACTGATATTTTATTGTTATTTGAAAGATTAAATCTCACCATCATAGAAACTTTGGCCTGTACTTTCTTATCTGAACCAGGAATTCAATATCCCGAGGAGATTTTTTTGGTTTCACATCTCTTGTGAACTCGATTTAACTTATTTAGAATCCTTTTTTATCTGAATTATTAAAAGATATTGTGCTATATATGTATGAAACCGATCATTATTTATAGTAAAAAGTTTGTTGTGTTTAAAAAATCAGTAAAAGATTATATTACTAAAAATACTATAATCATAATTTAATTAAACAAAACCTTTTTATAGTCAATCTGCTAACTAAAAGTCCTTAACATTGTTCAATAAACGATTGCGGCCAAATGTTAATCTTGGTTGCTAGTAATTACAAACATAGTCTTAAAATAAGACATTTTAGATTTTGTATGCATATATTGTGGGATAAATTTAAAGTTAACATTTATAGATATCAATCATTTTAACTGAATTTACACGTTATAATAGTGGCTTGGAAAATTAAGGTGTCAATATAGTTGGATATCTATGGATAGTGTCAACGGTGATTAGCCTTTCGTTGAATAAATGTCTTATTTAAACTTGTTTCTTAATTAAACTTTTCAAATATTTGACGTCCTTTATTGATTTAATAAATGTTTAATCTCCAACTGTCAATTGTTTTAGTATTTTGGATATATCTTTAAACTCAACAGAAATCGATGTTAATAAGTATACATTTTAAAATGTTACTTTTGTGACTGTTTAGAATATTTTCAAAATTATTAATTTTAATAAAGGAGAATTTTGAAAATCTAACAAATGCCTATAATCTAAAAAGTGTAGTGTAATATTAAAAAACAAGTACATTGGTGACTTGGAAAATCTTGGCCTCTTCATCTCGTATAAGTTTTAATTGATTAATGATCATTGCATTGCAATTATAGTGTTGTGTGTGTTCTCCTGGGTTGGACCTCAATTAGTATGTGTTCTTACATTACACAATCGGGAATGCTTGGAAAAGCAGATTTTTATCTGTTTTGTAATGGATCTATAAAGGTATAGTCTATAATTAGCAATATGGTGAAGAAAGCAATTCTTTTGGTATTTTTCTATTTCTTTTTCCCATCTGTGTGAATATTATTAAAACATCAACATGTTAGTCTAATTATAATTTATTTGTCCCAATATGTGGTTAACTTGCTACTAAATTTGAAACAAAAAGAGGCTCTTCAGATTTTTGAAGAGACTGTTTTCAGATTCGTCATAAAACTGAACAAGTACTTGTGTAATATGTTACTGAAATAAATTCAATCTAATATTAATTCTATTCGAACTGAAAATTACCACTTAACTTTCTACCTTTTAATGTCTTTCACGTAGTTCAACAAAAGCTTCAAATCACTTTACACAGTTAGTATGCTTAACTTTAAAAACGTTTTATATTTTTTATTTAATTAAACGAATTGTTTTAAATTGTTTGTATATATTTGTGGCTAAAATTATTACATTTTTATTGTTCAGAATTTTCATTCTACTACTTTTCTCTCTCCTTTCCTCTCCTCTCATCTCCTCTGCTCTGCTCTCCTCTCCTCTCCTTTCATCTCCTCTGCTCTCCTCTCCTCTCCTCTCCTCTCCTCTCCTTTCATTTCATTTCATCTCCTCTTCTCTCCTCTCCTTTCATTTCATCTCCTCTTCTCTCCTCTCCTCTCCTTTCATCTCTTCTCCTTTCATTTCCTCTCCTCTCATCTCCTCTCCTCTCCTTTCATCTCCTCTCCTCTCATCTCTACTGTCCTCTACTTCAGGTCCTGACCAAAGACTCCGTAACCGTGGCAGTGGATGCGGTAGTCTACTATCGAATTTACAATCCTGTAGTAGCAGTGACCAATGTCGAGGATGCCGATAGGTCCACTCGACTTTTAGCCGCCACCACCCTAAGAAACGTTCTTGGAACCAAAAATCTTGCTGAAATCCTCTCAGAAAGAGACATCATCTCTAGTATGATGCAGGTAAAATTTCTTGTTATTATCTCAATCGTTTATTTATATTTTAACACATTAAAGAATGTATTTAATTTGTTATAATTTGTTAACTACAATTCCAAGCATTTAAGTAGCATTTTAATATCTGGTTTATAATTGTTTTTGGGAATCTTTAGAATACTGATCTAAAAATATCCCAAATCTTCTTTCCAGACAATTTCTTTCCAACGTCAGCTAAAACATCAAATTACTTTTATCTCAATATTATTGTTATCTTTTCAAGCCAGCGGCTGTCACCAGTGTCAACTTAAAGTTAGTTAATAATAGTCCGTCCTTATCTGCAGTCAGCCCCTAAACACACACACTTCAGCTCCTCCTTCATCCATAAACCACTTTCCACAATCGTGACTTCGCCGTCGTGTTCTGCACACTCAGGCGTCACAAACATATTTGCTGCCGCATGCATACACGAATTCATTAAACAATTTCATCATAATGATTTTGATCATTCAAATAATTTCTCCAGTTTCTTTTTAGTGTAATTTCGTCTGTCAATATCCATCCTCAATTTAATAGATAAAGAAATAACCATATTGCCAAATTGGATATGAAAATGACATTTCCGCGGATTTTCAGTATTTTTTTACTTTACCTAAATTGTCTGAATCCACCTTGCAGCAGGGCCCTCATTGTATATGTTGAGACTATATAAGCGCAAAAGTATGTTATACTTATTGTTTTTTATTACAGTTTAATATAATAAGGTTTGACTGAAAAGGAGCTAAAAAGCATTTAAGCTAAAATCTCATTATCTTTGAATAAGATATATGCTGATCTACTTTCTTAATCTTTTTAGAATAACATATATTATACCAATTCCATGAGATAGTTAGCTTTGGAGTTCAGAATTGCGTGTAATTTTTTAACTACGAATTCCGCAATACTTTTCCGCTTCTATAAAACTGAGCGTTTTTTCTCAAAACGATTTTTAATCATATCTAGAGAAAATAAACTGAAATTACTATTTAATTGTGTTTGAAGATTGGATAACCACTTTATTATTTTTACATGATTACAAAAAGATGAACAACCCAACCTACAAAACAAATATTTTTATAAAAATTGTAAAACTGATTTATTTGAAAAATTATATGTGTTAGAATTCACACTTTAATATTTTCAAATTTTGTACTTTTAGATTTATAATACCTAGTGGAAGGTAAATCAGGTTATAATGGCATATTTTTTGCTTCCCTTGTTTCCAATTATTAAACTTTTTCTTGAAAGGAAAGATATTGTTCCGGAAATATTGTGTTTGTTTTTTGTTTTTGCTGTTTTCCATTTATAATTGAAAACTTTTAAATATTTGTTAACTTTATTTTTTCCACAAATAATATCACGTTGTAATATTTATTATTTCAATGATCAAAAACATTACACGAGTCTGTCGTGTCTATCTTACAAAGTTATAGATAACAATTAGAATTCCTCTTAACTCCACCCAAGTTGAAAAAGCTCATTTTTCCTTGTAAAAATAGATTTCTGACATAATTGTAAGACGAAAGTTTTGGTGAGAAAAAAGTTTTACGTCATAAGATCGACTGAATCACAACAGCCAAACAACACACAACATGTTGCATTAGAAAACCTGATATTTAACCTGATTCCACTTAAGTATTATTGGAAATATAGGGTTCTTTATTTTATGTGAAAATCTCATTTTGAGATAAAAAAAGATATTCAAATAAAAAGACCCGTTAAACGTTTTATTAATACTGTTTCTTATTTTTATTTATTAAATAAATTGATATATATTTTAATGTTTACAAATGTTTCATTTCTTTTAACAATATATATTTATTAACTACTTTTTTATAAAAATATAATTGTTGTATTGCAGTAATCATGAAATAATGAAATTCATAATTTACGAAATTTTTTCAATTATTTACTTGTATTTTAAAATAAACTATCGATTTCTCCATATTTTAATTAAACGTAAGAGTGATATTTGTTTGTTTATATTATCGTTGTGTGAACTATATGGAGCAGTGTTCTCTGGCAAGATTAATTACAATTTATGGTTAGGTAATGATAATTAATTATTGTTGGAAGGATTACAATAGCCTGCTATAACCAACCTTAGATAATAATACTATTTGCCTGGTGATGAAATGAAGGTTTAATTAATAAAATAAAAGGACAAATGGTTAATAAATTTCCAAAATTACAGATAAAGATATTTCTTACTCATTTCTAGTTTAGCTTATGTTTATTTGTCATCTGCAAACATTTACAATTCCTTTTGGAGTAAATTAAAATAATAAAAACGAGCATTTTAAATCTTGTAGAACCTTCTAGGTAACTGTTGTAATAAATAATTTCCTATATAATTTACTTGAAAACATGGCCGCTTCAACCTAAGCAGTATTCAGGTGGTTTTTTAATTGTATTATCGCTACTTTGACATGTGACCTTTCCCACCCGCCTAGGCTATGCTTGATGACGCAACCGACCCCTGGGGGGTGAAGGTCGAGCGTGTTGAAGTGTAAGTCCTGTCTATCTCCTCTTAGCACTGTCTCGACTCATGTTGTCCTTGTGTTCTCTCCCCCGCCCTGCCCCCCCCCCTGCCCTGTCCCCTTGCCCCTATGCTCGCACGCACTCCCCATTTGTGTGGCGCGCGATTCTATAGGAGACGTTGGATGAGGCCACAGACCTCTGGGGCATGAAGGTCGAACGGGTGGAAGTGTAAGTACCAACCTTCCTACAATCTGATTGGTTGCCAGCTATTAACCAATCAACAGATTACTGGATTGTTGAATCACAAATAGACGACACTTTCAAAGCTTGCTTTCCCTACTTTTCCTACAACTTTCATCGAACTAATACAATAACAATTATTAAGAAATATTATCTGCTTTGCCTCAATTGTATTTATTTTACCATTCGATATCTTTTTTATTAACCAATAGGCAATTTGATATTTCTAACCGTAAACATTAAATTCATTTCAATTTTTTTTTAATTTCCACAAATATTTTTTTTTTATTTTTCACTTGATTGCAGATCATTATTTAAAAATAAATTGTACAGATTTCACAATACCGTTGTGAGAATCACATTTTAACAATTATTGTCTTAATCATTCAATACGGATAATTTCTCACATGTGTAAAAAGGATCTCACTTTCTTAATCCTTAATCTTCAATTTAATCTACTTTTGTTCCCAAAATTTTTTTGCTTAGATGTGCTGCTTTTTCATTTATTTATACCTACTGTGGAAATCGCTTAAGAGCAATTGTCTTTAAAGAAAAATGAAATCATCGAACAATCTTGAGGGATGAAATAAATTAAACATAAAGCTTTTAGCGAGAACTCGATCAGGATTTTCCCTGAAATAAACTTCAAAATGACGATTTAAATCATGTTACAAGTATCGAGGACATCATGATATTCTATTCTTGAAGGTTTCTGGACATTTCCCTCCACTAGACAGAGAGGAATTAAAATTTATCGACTCTATTAAAACTTCTGGAAAATGGAAAGCAGTGCGAAATATCATTATATGAAATTAATCTTCCAACTCTATATAAGGGGAAACACAATCTCCGTTTTGTTCCCAAAGATATTTAAAATGAATCTTTCACAATTCAACAATTCTTTTTAATCGATTTTCACAGCTGGAAAGTTACTATTAACATTTATTCTTTGCTGAATTATTTTGTATTATATGTATTTATTACTCTTATACTTTATTATTGATTTGTTATATATCTTTCGTAGGTACTTAATCTATCACACTGATTAAATACCCCCTTACTCTCCTCCTGACTTTTGTAAATTGACCCTCAGATCTATTTCTCATTCTATTTTTTGTAACATTGGGGTAGACTCCTATCTCCCTTTTTTACCCCCTGATGTTGAACATATTTACGGCCAGCTTCGATTCCCATCTTCTGATAATTAATTATGTACTTACCGTTCGTTTTATTTCCCTGTAATATTTTTGTTATGAAAGCTTGGTAGCAGTTTTTTTCCGTCAGCTCAAATTCAATAGTGTCACTTTATTTATTTATCCAGATAATGTGTTTCATATTTCAGTGTATATGAGTAAATTTGAAGCAATCGGAAAATAAACGGAGTTCTATTTTTGAATTTGAGCTAACACAATTAGAAGACGCTTTGTAATATTATATTATATAATCAACATGTAATGCTGCTAACACACTAAGATTGATGACGCATTTCAGTCGTCTAATTATATTTGAAATTTAAATAACGCATGACGTGGTAGCCGCAGTTCATTACGCAATATCTACGTGTCGTTCAATGACTGTAGATATCTATAGTTACCTAAATATCTACGAAATTTGACTTATTGTGAAATCAAATTATCAGCATTGATTGGTGAACAAAATTTATATCACCGATGATTAATTAGATTTATTTGAATATAAAGGCACATCTAAAGCTATATTTTCTTATCTGTGTTTGCAGCATATTATTATATTAAACGAATTGGAGATTTTCTATCTTTCTCCAAAGAGATAATAAATTGTAACTAGGTAGTATATATTATTTGAATAGATGTATGCGAACTACTTTGTTTTTCCTATCATTTATTTAATACTATACTTTCTGTATTAGTTTATGCTAGCTATGGTTAAGTTCTAGTGCTAACTAGCCCATCCTATCTCTGATATCACGCATATTTAGACTCTGACATGTAAAAACTGGTTTAAAAAATTTTATTAACCAATATATAACATTTTTGATAACAAATTCTAATTTTGTTGATCGATTGTGTCCTAATTACATAATATTCTCAAAACATGATTTTTTCAATAAATTTAGTAATTTTTTATCTACATTAATTGCAACCATTTCTTTAATACAAACTATATTATATTTTTCACTCGAACTTATCAATTAATCTCGTAGGCTTTTAGTTTTATACCATTTCTATGAGAACGACTTTTTATCCATTTATGTTCTTTTTATACACCATGAGTTATGTTATCTGAACAATTAAATGACAATTAACCAAGTCAAAAGTCCTGATATTTTATGTCGGCTTGTTTTTGTTCTTTAATTAATTGTAATAGTATTCTCAGAAATGAATGAATCAATATTTTAGAATGTCTGGGATATTATGAAAACGGTAGACTTTTGCAGTTGTTTGTCTGTAAATTGTTTTTTGTAATTTTTGATCTGAAGGATAGCAATAAATTTATTTATTTCAAAATTGTGCAGTTCTTCAAATAAATTACTCAAAAATATTACAGCCATCTGTCTAAAAATGGGTGCTACTTGACATGTTGCATTCCCAAAACACTAATTATACCTTCATTCACTTTTTATATAATTCTCTCCGGTTTTTAAGTTAAATTGATAATTCTTTCTCAAATGACAAAAGTCTCCTGTTGTTCGTATAGTTCAGTCAAACTATTGGTTACTGAATTTTCATCCGTTGGAAATGAAAATATCGCTGTATCATTTAAATTGTTATAAATTGGTACATCTTTTATATTACAGAACTTTCAACATTGGGCTAAAACAGACATGTCTTATTGAATAAATCTGAATGTTTCTGGAAAGAATATTTAATTGATTCTTGTCGTGGAAGCCTGGTTATATATTAAAATTCAAAAGGCTTCCATAGCTACACCTTTAGAATCTAAATCTTTACCAAAATTAATTAACTTTGACGTTCAATATTGCACAGAGATATAAATTAATTTCACTATAATTTGGTAAATATTTTATATTTAAAATTACATCTGATTTTTCATATAAATAATGTATTAGTCATGGTCAGTTTGATATGAAATTGAAAATTCGTTCCGTTTTGATATTTTCCAGTAAATAAAATTGGTCCAATGTTGATTTCTAATGTGTAAAAAGATGTTTTTTAGATGCCTAATTCGATTGTAAACTGTCCTATTTTGACTATTTCATAGTTATTTTAACAATAATCTGTTCAAATTATTTTATATAATGTGTAACTGATTTTATTACGCTTTAAAATGTAATGTTTTAACCTATCCTCACCTCTAAATGCTCGTTGTAATTTGTCGTGTTTTAGATGATTTACATTTCCACAGGTGTTTGTAATTGTGGTCTTGTTATTTCTATTTTACAGGAAGGATGTTCGACTCCCGGTCCAGCTCCAAAGAGCCATGGCTGCCGAAGCAGAAGCTGCCCGGGAGGCTAGAGCAAAGGTGAGTCCAGACTTGAGTTACCTGAAGCTCATCACAAATAGTGATTAAATAGTATTCCTGTAATGTAACGTTAATTTAAATTCTTTGAGAAAATATATATATAATATAAAAACATAGGAACAATTAATTATTGTATGTGTACGTGTGAATATTAATTAATAAACTGAGCAAACATTGAATAAAAACCGATTGACTACGAAGAAAAGATAATTAGGAGAACGCCGCAGATTAGGATAACAATTATTCATATAATATTGAACATTTTACGAAAAGTGAAAGTTTTTAGATCTATTCTTAATAAGCATGTTGTTTATTTAAATAAATGATTTTTGTTTCATACTAGAATTTGTAGATTGCAACATTTTCTTAGCATGTTGTCTATTTGAAATTAATATAATATGCAACTTGTATTTATTAATAAAGATATTCAAAAGCTCCTGCAAATAAATATATTCTATTATACGTGTATGTATATTAAAAATATTAACTATAGTTTCGGCATTAATGTATTTAGCTTAATTTAATATTGGCGTATTTAAAAATATGTTTATGATTATTTAATCTAAATTAATTGTAAATAATTATGCATTAGTTGAGTCAGTTTTTTCAAAAACTATTTATACTACTTACAGTAGTGTTTCAATTAATATTTTGATTTTATGAAAATGTCTATATTATGCATTTCATTATTTAAATATGTTCAATTATTAAAAATGAGTCATTTTAGATTATTATAACGATCATCTTTTCTTCAGGTAATTGCTGCCGAAGGGGAACAAAAGGCCTCACGGGCCCTTAAAGAGGCCGCTGACGTCATCAATCAATCGCCCTTCGCTCTCCAATTGCGTTACTTGCAGACCCTCAACACCATAAGTGCAGAAAAGAACTCAACCATCATATTCCCACTTCCAATCGACATGCTTTCTCAATTTATGAAAAAATGATGATTACTTGAACCATCCTCTCACATTTTACTCATACACACTATCTCTCTCTATTAAATATAGTTTTACTCATTTTCTGTTACTGTCATTGCATACAATAACTCTTTGTAATGGGAAGCACAAATAGTTGTCTGTTTTCTTCACCAACTTTTCAGTCTGTTTTCTAGCATTTATTGACAGATTTAAAATGTGAATTTTGAATTCAATTATTTTTAATACTAGAAAGTCACTCCGAGTCAATTAGAAGCATTTATATTGAAGTCTAATTAATTTTAGTAATTTTATTGGCCACAGGAAATCACTGATTTAGCCGTACTTGCTTTTGTTGTTTGTTTGGTTTCCTATAATGAATACACATCACACTTAAAAACTAGCTTGTCATTGGCTAGTGTAATGAAACAGCACAACAGGGCATAATATCGAGTTGTTAGTTATTTTTTAATTATATGTCGTACTAACAGGAAAGTGTAAATCAGATTCTCCTGAGTAGTCTTGAAATTTCACTTCTACCTTATACCCAATTGGAATGTGGAAATAGACAATAAATAGTGGATAATTCGAAGAAAAAGTTGAGCCTTATGAAGGTAGAGTCAATTTCTCTTGAAAAATATTGTATTTGTTATATTTTGACACCTATTGCTCCTTCCTTAAATCTTATTTCTCTTTTCCTTTTATAATTTTCCTTGTTTCCGAGCATATATTTTTACTTCGCATTTTGAGAACACTATATAAAAAATATGTTATAGTGTTTTTCATTTGAAAAAAAAGATGAGATGACTTTGTTGATGGACCGCCTAAGCGTTCTTAAATTGTCATTATTGTACAAAGTTCCTCCACTTAACTCCACATCATTAATGTTACCTTAACTGCCCTGTCTTCGTTGTTTTTCGTTTTGTTCTTGGAGAACGGCGTAGTATAGCTTCAAAAGCGTCTTCTGTTTTTATTGATCGTGTTTCTTCGACTTACATTTGATTGGTTGACAATTTGTTATCTACTGATTGGCCAGCCGTGTACAGCACTTCGATAAATATTCACATTTATTTAACATACTGTCGCCGATGATTAAATCAATGGTGGCCTAATATCGATTATTGTCTGGATATTGATTAAATCGACATCTTCAACTTATTTATTTATCATCACTCATAGAATTTGAAATTTTGACTTTTGGCTTCAATAATATAGTTTACACAATACTGACTACTGAGCTATACTTTTAAAATTGTGATATTTGTTTAATAGTCAATTTTTCAAATATATTTGACAGATTTTTATATCTAATCGTAAATGTTCCGAAATCTCAGATTTAAGAAGGTATTTGTAATAAGTCCTTTTGCTGCAAGACTTTATCTTGGAGTATCCATCCATAATTAAATGTATTTTATGACTGATACTGAATAATCCAAACCCTGATTGTAAGAAAGCAATTGTTATTGAAGTTTAATGAATTTCTGTGTTATAATCTATCATATTTTATTGTATTACATATATACATATTACTGGTATGTACTACTACGAACTATTTCTTCTATTGTTTTGCCGTATTATTCTTGACTTCTCCAATAAAGTCAGTGTCAAGATGTCTCAAATTTTTTATTTGAGAAGTCTATTTAATAAATTATCATAAAATTTCAAACTGTATTTGTTTTCAATTTTTGTATTGCTAAAATTATAAATGAATGAATGCGCCGACACAAATCACAAAAGAAATTTGCTGAATGAGAACAGTCATTTTTATTTTCAAAGAAATGACAATTTCAAATTTAAACGTAGGTCGTTTTAGATAAATACAATATTTTTTTGTACAATTTGCAACTATTTAAATGTTTGGAGATTAATGATTATTTATTTGTAAAATTATTTGTGTTAGTTACATCTCTCAAATATTCAAATAGTGTAAATATTCTGTGTTTTGAAAATGCTAAATATCATTTTGAAAGAGTAACTGGTGTTTTAAAAACAAAAGAATTGATGCTAATTATTAGATAAAGGCGAGTGAGTCAATAGACTATTTTTTGAAATGAAGTTTAAAAGAAGTTTCTCGTAAAAGAGGTTTCTCGTAAATTTATCTTTGTTATTTCAGGGATGGTTTAATCTGAAACGCTTAGCCATGGGCACCTTTATTTATTTGATTTTAATTATTTTGGATGACTATTATATATGATATCGAGGACCCTGCAAAAAAAACTATTATCATTGGTAATTCTAAAATTTGATATAGCTTTGTGACAAGTGGTTCAACAGAATTAGTATAAAAGTTATAATTCGTTATTTGTATGCAGGCTAAAACACTTGTAATCAAGTTTGTTTTAATATCATTCGAACAGGTCGCACCGTCCCTGTTATTGTCTAATGGATGGAATGTATTACCTGTACACCGGATGTACGAGTCGAATTAATCAATACAATATTCCCCACACACAACCTTTCATCTTTGTATTTGTAACTTATATATCAAATGGTTTTGATATATTTCAGTCTGCAATGAAAGTATAGCTGATAGTACAAGTGAGGACAATTTTCCAAATGTGAGTTATTCAAATAAAGTAATTTTGTCTGTAATATTTACATTCTTGAAAGGAATTGGTCGTTTTTCCGTATGTTTTGAAATAAGTGTATTGATTAAAAATATAATTTACAAAGCTCACGATAAAGTTGTAAAAAAATATTCTATGCAGATTAGCAGCTAAAATGAAATCTTACTATTTCTACATATACTATCTAATATTATGTTCAGCCTTGCCACTCGTCCGGAATTTTGTATTTAGAAAACTGAAGGTGGTGAGTATAAGTTACTATATTACTTAGTTATGACTGTCTAATTACAATTTTTAAATTTGTATGAGTATGGGTGAACTTTTCAAGAAATAAATTATAATATATGTAAATAAAATGATATTAAAATTGTGCCTATAGTATTTAAACACAATTGTAAAACACTATTGTAACTCAAAGGGTATAAATCAATTATTCATAGAAATTGGCAACACTATTAATACGGGTAATATATTTTAATATTGTGCTTATAATGGTAAGTTGTAAGTAAGTTGTATATCACCTTTATATTATTAATGATCACTAAATTTCAAAATTCATACTTCTAAAATAATCAAACCAATTTATAAAAATATTTCAGAAAAACATGACTGAGAACATTTTAAAACAAGAAATTGCTGCGTTAAAAGCTCGTTTGGACGAACTATCGGACGTGCTTCCAAGAGTCCGCGATATTGAGGTTCAAATGCGGACGGTAATTGCGCTGTTTGGAGGCCCTCGTAAACTGAATTGTGAATGTGGTAGGTTCATCATTATCCCACAGACCTTACCGCCAATCGCATCTTCGAAATACGTCGAAGAATCAGTCAGCTTGTTAGAGGCCCCTACGAAAGGATGGGAGACATTTGAACCAGCACAAGAATGCGATATCGAAGGGAAATGGACATTTTGTGGAACTTCACGACTGTCAAAAGAAACCGAACTATTCCGATGGAAGGAAATCGTCGAGGGTGAGTATCTTACTCAAATAGAGGGTGTTCCGTTGAGACTTCCTTCTAATTTGGGGAAGAGGATCATCCATGTCCAGATATGTGGTGGTGGAGGGGAGATGGACTTGCAGCTTACCGCCTGCTCAAACGACGTTAACGAAAAGTTGGATGCAACAAAGTTAGAGGGAAATTTCAGCTGTGAATTAAACGACCAATGGTGCGGTGAAGTTAGATTCTTGCTGCAAAATAATGGTTCAACAATATCTGTTATGAAGCTTGACTGTAATGGCATGGATACGAGCAAGATGCCAGTGATCCAACTTAAATTTTCACCCACTGAATCCATACTTTGAAAACTTTTAAGAAAATTACAAAGAAACTTTTATGTAATATAACTTGATATAAATTAAAATAAAACAATGTTTTAATTATAAAATAACATTCTTATTATAATCATTAATTATACAATTTTAACGATTAATTATGTATTGACTTTAATAAGAATATAACCTCCAACCATATATATTTTAAACATTTCGTAAACATTTGTCCCCTTAATATATGTTCTATAAGTTTAATTTTTCCATGTAAAGTTGTAATGATTAATTATCTTTGTAATTATTAACACAAATATAATTAAAATACAGAAAATATTGTACAACTAATAGAAAGTAAAAATAATTACATTTGTAACGATTGTATAACATTTGTAACGAATTGAACTAATAAATGATTTCTTGAAAATTATATATTCTTACAACAAAGATTCTAGTTTAATTTTTTACAGTTTTATCAAAAAAAATTAGTTTTTTATGAGTAGATTTCTTTTGAATTATATTTTTTTTAAATTTGAGATATGATTAAAAATTATGTGAATAGATTTATAAATTACATTTCTAAAATTAAGTTTAAAATATAATTAAAAATCTATATTACTTTTAGAAGTATGATTGAATATTAGAATTAGCATAATTTTTGATACTGTTAAATGTCATTGTTTGTCCTAAATGCAGATATATAACATATAAATTAATACTTTGTATAGTTTAATCGTTACCGTTCACAAACAAATTACAAATTTTAAATAAATACTAATATTTTTAACAATACATATTTTTAAATTATTTTCAAATCATATTTTATTTAGTAAACAGTATTTTAGTATATAGATTTAATATTTACTGAAATATTTATTTTTCTTAGCAACAAATATTGACTTTTATTATTTAATAAAATTATTCATCCAAATATCCATTCTTTTTTCTAAAAAAATAGAAGAAAAATTCGTTTACATATTCAAAACAATATTTCATAACTATAACCAATTCCATTTTTCGATTATTTTATAAAAATAAAATTCATATTATATATCATTTCTTTTTGTAAAAACAAATAACCGCTTTGATCAACTATTTTATATTTAATAATGAAATGCGACCAAGTAATAAAGCATTGGATCCATTTCCAAACATTTTACGAGTTTAAATTAAAAAATTAATGATTTTATTTATTATATTTAATTTTGGTCCTACTGTTTAATTACACGTTATTTCAAATATTTCAATATTTATTCATTTATAATAACTAAGAAACCTAACTATATTTAATATCTTAAAAAAGCCGAATTGTGAATTAATAAATATAAGAAAAAATTAGCTATGTGTGTTCTGATTTTATGTTTATTTGTCTCTACAGCCTTTCAAGTGTGGCTGTATTATGTGCGATTTTTAAAGAATATATTGATCAGTAAAACAGTAGGTGTCGACCTTCATTTATTCTTCATTCTCCATGACTAGATCGTAGCTCTCAATGCACAGATCAAATATTTCTACTGTTGGAATTAATGGTGGTCATATACACACTTCATAACTGACAAATATTTTCATGCTATTTTTTTACTTACCCCCTTTTCCAAAGTGACACACATGTGGGTGTACTTATGCACACTATCAAGATTCCACAGCGAATGTTCACAACTTCACAGGACCTCCTCTCCCCCTCCCTTCCGCTCTTTATCTCTCTCATAAGTTGTTTCATTTACAAGTGTAAAAGAAACGATTACAACTATAATACTTAGTATAACATACACACAGTTGTCCCGAGAAAAAAAGAAAGTCCCTTGGGGAATCCTCTGGCCAGCTGTTTCTACTATACAACGAGGTTCCCATTGGAATGACTTTCAAAAGGCGTCAACCAATCAAAACGCAACTTAACAAGCTATCGCGCGGTAAACTATCCAGTCAACATCGTCAATGTATCGAGAGGAAGGTTTTCGTCACCGTCGTCTCCCTGCCTAATCTTTTGTACTTACTTTGTTAAGTCAAAGAATATAAGTGACTGTTGTTGCAATTGTCTTAGTCCGAAAGAGACACTTATAGATTGTCGTCAAGACCTCTGATTGATTCTGCCGATCGATCTGGTGTTGATTTTCTTTATTGATTCATCTTTTAAATAGTCAACGAGTTCGGAAGAAAAGTGTACGCTTATAATGTGCCTCGCCTACTTTGCGACGGATTGTACTACACTGTCATCTAGAAATTTTGATTTATAAATCGTAACTATTAATAATAATTCTGCTATCAATTAGTCCATCCATTACTGCCACAAGTTGTCATCCATATGTCGTGAGCTCTTCTTTCAACTGTGATATTTAAGATTAATTCAAATCGCTATGCAATGCTGGATACTTTTGTATATCATCTGGGCAAATCTTCCGACTTCCTTACAACTGAGGGGTATGTTTAACTTTAGATTTAATCTTTAATATATTTTAATATCTCAAATGGAGATTATAGAAGTGTTTGCATTTTATTAGATTTTATTGAAATTGTACAAATTCTTACTATTAATTACTACTTACATGTAATAAAATATTCTATTAATAATTTATTAATTTTATATAATCAATAACATTTACATTTAATTTTTTTGAAACTATTAATCAAAAGTAGTTCTTACGGTTTAAATTTTTGATTTCCAAATAATTTCGGTGGTGATATAGGTTGTCGTAATTTAAGTAAATCATCAATAGGCATCGGTCAATGATATTTTAGAAATTTTAATTATTTACAGTTAAGACCAAATTCGATATATATGAGCTAAATTTAGGACCGGTGGAGACAATTTCATTTATGTCTATTTCTTTAATGACACACTATAGCAACTCTGATGTCAGAGACGATCTTTTGAAGAAGAATATATTTGCGAGTGTTTCCCTCTTATTGTTATCAAATTATGGTGCAGTAAACAGAGAAACTATAAATTGGTTTACAGTGGTGGAATCAATAAGTATTGAATTTTTAGTTATTCGCCAAAATAAGTGCAGTTTATTTCTCTGACATCCTGTAGAACAGATTAGCTGAGATATCAATTGTACTTTTTGATTCGATAACATTTTATCTTTCAACGGAATATCGGACAAATAAATCGTTTATAATAAAATGAAAAGTTACAATTAATGTAACAATATTAAAATTATTATTTTTTAACTTAATTCTGAAATTATTTCTCTGAAAAATGTTTTCTTCATTGTGATTCTTTTATGAACTTTGACTTAACGATGAACAAGAAAATAAATCAATAATTTCAAACTTTCAGAAATAATACAATACACTCTTATTGATCCAATTAACCAAAATGAAAAACTTTAAATAATTAGGTGATCTTCTATTTTCTATTTCCAGTTTAAAATAATGCGAAAAAATATTATTTAAAAAATATATTTTAATATCACTATTTTGTATGTTTTTTTCAAACAAAACGTAATATCAAAAAAAAAATACATTACATGTCACAGATAATTAAATTTGGCATTACAAAGAACTCCTTAATTAATTTTGATAAAATATCTGACAGTCTCATTGTCAACAAATTTAGACAAAAATCATTTTAAAAGTGGAAAATTAAAAAATATTTCGCAACCAATTTACAGATAGAGTAACGATAATTATGTATGAATCCTCTAGGGCATTCAATTATAATGGTCTGTATATATTATAAATTAAAGATTAAATTTTTTACTTTGTGTCTTGAATTTCGATTGTATATTTTGTCAATAAGCGAAGTGGAACTTTTCCAATACTGAGCTGCCTCCAGTGAGATGTGAAATATATCGACAAATAATTAAAGCTATTGTTCCAAATTATACTTGGATACAGTTTCGAGTGACAGATTTTTCTGTAAATTCGTAAATTGTTACAGAGTTATTATGATCAAAATGTATGGGAATAAAACCACACATCTCAAGAAAATACTGAAAAGCTTTCTGCGATTATATAACGAAGTTTGATTCAATTTCTTTTTTGACACGTACCCATCATCTAGATGCAATTATGCGCCACAATTTCATTTTATGATTTGTTTCTTAAATAGTCATTTTTTGAAAATAACTTTTCGATGAAAACTAGATTCTGCAGCTATAATAGATTATAACTAAATTTGTAGTATACTTAATAAAAAAATTTATTGGCTAAATATTTTACACTGTAATTTATATTTTCCAAACTATAAAATCGAAACTAGAAATTCTTAAATTGTTGTGAAATCAATAGAAAACGTAGTTATCAATCAATAACTAATTATATTGATTTTGTTTTATGTATTGTTTAAAGTTTCGTGAAAAAGATTGCATTTCAACGATCAAAGATATTAATTTTGATGCACGTCAGAAAGAACAGCATTTCTTAATTACTTTGGTTAACTAACGTTTCTCTAATGTTCCTTTCGTTTGTCTCTACTACAATTGAAAGAAGTCAGCTTCGAAGCTCGCTTCGGTAGGTAATCATTTGAGTAATTAAAATCACAGAGGCGACATTCCAACAAAAAAACAGGTTTAGAACTTGTCTTGTCTCCCTGTATCTGGTTTCATATTGTCAAATTGAAGAAATAAGCTTTCAAAAAGTGCAGTTAAAGTGGTTCTCCATAGCGCTAGTAATGATGTTCAAAGATTGTGCTTTTGTAGAACACCGCAACACCACATACTTAGAATTAGACTTTTTTCAAATCAAAGAAACGCGCCCTTATTTTTTATCGATAAGTTAAAACAGTTTGAATTTCTTATTTAGAGTAATTTGGGAAGATTTAATTGCTACTCACTAAATGGTGATTGTATTATTTTCAATTGCGATGAATACGACTTCTTCAACCAATCTGTATATTTGGATAAACTAGTGTGTATGTTACTTTTTATCTTGTGCGAAAGCATGGCTGTCCGAAAACTAAAGATTAACACACCTGGTTTGTTTTATAATTGAAGAAATATTTAAGCAATTAGATTAATTTTAAAGTGAATTAGTTAGCGAAGAAATTTACAATCACAATTTTACATATAATTATGTGTATATTACTTTACTTTATTTTAAAATTCTCTTATCTACTAAAATAGATATCTATACCTAAGACATATAAATGACTGATATCGTTCTTTTATTACAAGATAATAATTTATTCAACTAATCCTCTTGATTGATTAAATTCTTGACTTTTTAAAATTGAATTTACAACGAAGTCTAGTTTTTGTTGTTATTTAAGTTAACATCAGACCTATCCATTTATTTAAATAAATAATCAATTTATATTTATAAACAAACCAACATACATAGCTCGATATATCCTTATTCCACTTATTTCTAGCTTTGCTTCATATGTCTCTTGTATAGAATATATTAGGATAAAAAATAAAAACAATGATATTAATACATACGATACACATAAACCTTTAAAAGACAATTAGTTAGTTGAAGCAATCTATATTAATGATATATTAATATTAAATGGAAAACTAATTATAGATGTTATTATTGCACAAAAAGATCCATCTTCTCCTATTATCTGTCGTCAATTTAATCTATATAAAATATTATAAATTGTCCTTTTATTAGTGAAACTATGCTATTTATGTCATTTTATAATCTGGTAAAAGCTATTTATTAAAATAGTAAAGGAGCATGACATACAACATTATATTAATCAGTGGTTATTTGTATCATTATTTCAATCCATAAATTTAAAACAAACATTAGTAATATAAATTGAAAATATTAATTATCTTATTTACCAGCTGTTACGCAATCACGTAGCCTCTTCACATTAATACTAGGTCTCATAAAATACGAATATCACAGAATTATATATTACATTTTTTGTTTCCATTTTTATGAATTAGGAATCCGAACAAGTTAAATTTTTATTTTAGGTTTGATGAATAAAAATCATCGTGGATTACTAAAATATATTTTAATTAATATTTCAAAGTGTTAAAAAAAAATTTTAAAGATTATACATTTAAATTAATTTTAGTAATTTAGTTTTAAAGTTCAACATAACAGAACTTTAAGCAATCTAATTCGTTTTTATGAGAATATTAAAAAGATCGATTTAAAAATAAAACTAGATCAAAGTAATTCTTGTTCTGAAATTGTAAATATTAATTTTTAAATAAAAAACGAATGCATCAAGTAAGACGTTGATCTAAAGAAGTAAAGAAGTTATTGGCGTCACTTTTTATCTAATTTATATCGATAAAAACATTTCCAATCGCAAACTGGTCAATACCAGAGAGGGGAGATCGAGAGTTCCGCAAGCTATATTGGATGTATTGGATGTGTCAAATAAGCTATATAAGGTGTCATGAAATAAGCTCTCCCGGTCACGGATAAACTTAATAAACCCGAAGTTGAGGTGAACAAAATAATAGAATAGAATATGCGGAAAACGAGAGAAATATTCCGTAAGTTGACGACATCTTAGTAAAGACCATCCAGGATGACAGTGTGGAGGAATAGTCTATTAGCTCTCCTGGCTGGTCGTCCTAAACTTTATAAAGCTTTCTCCGAAATCCGTTCTTCGTCTAATAATTATTAGTTCAGCAGATCTCTGTCGCTGGTTTTTTTGTGGATGAAAATTTAAGAATAGGAAAGTGCTTTTCTCGTTCTTCTATAGCTGTCTTGTTCACGTTTTTTTATATTTTGAAAAAAATTAGTTGTTCCATTAAATGGGAAATTAAAAAGTACAGTTTTTGACAAGTAGATTTATTATCGAGTTATGTAAAGATTTTGGTGATTATATTTTGAAAATTTGATATTTCATGAAAGTGTTTTGTATTAAATGAATGACACACGTTATGATTTAACGATCTAATTTGCAATACGCTTACTTATCTTTGCATAAATTTGTAACCATAAAATCCATCAGGGACATTTTTATGATATTTCAAATTTCGTTAAAATTAAAATTTGAATATCAAAGTTTTGATTTAAACTACAAAAAAGAATTTGTACTCAACATTTTATATGTTAATATATATTTGAAAATAAAAAAGGGTTTCTGCTTATAATACAAATAATTTGACAAAGAAAATATGTATAAATTGGGAAATTACATTGAGAGAAAGGCTTAAAACTATATATAGTCATACTTTTTCGTCGAAGACAATTTCAAAAGTAATCTCCAGAAACGGTTTTGTTTATGTAGCAAATATAACTAGGCAAACATGACTCTTGTTCCTCAATGTATTCCAATGTCTCTCTATACCTGATTCTCTATTCACTTCCTTCTTCATCAACTCGTCAATATATTCACTAGCTAAGCGGTATTATTTGCGATTATTATGGATATATAGGAGAACTGAACAGAACAATTTTACATATAAACAACGTAAATGTTAAGTATTAGTGTGCTCACATTTACACAAAGCTGTAGGTACAGAATAAACCCCATTTCATCCTTATTAAGAGCTAATTTAATACAGACTCATAGAATTATATTCCTGAGCGTATTTTTTAGACGTTTGAATATTAGAAGAGCGTTTCATCTTACAATTTGGGAACAACAATATATCTACTGAAATACGGAGGTTCATATTTTAACTTTTTTTGTAACTTTTTGACTCTTAGTATATATATTGTTTTCCCATCATGTGCCAAGGTGAATCTTAACCCTTTGAGATTCATTAGCACCAGGGGCGTAATAGAATATCAAACAAAAGAATATTCTTTGTTCTTTCTTGTAAACCTTTGGACGGCTTTGCTGCCCAAAACAAATCCATTAAAACCTCGGAGGTATAAACACCATCTATAAATGAAACAAATCAGGTATCTTATATTTTTTGATTTGGTTTATTTTATTATTTTAATTTGAAAGGAAGTAACGGGCTTATAATGTTTTGCCTTTCGTATTTTAATTCTGCAAATAAGTCCATGTACTTCTATAAATCCAGTTAGTACAGTATTATAGCTAAAACTTAAATAATTAATCATGCAACTTCCCAATTATTCAATAAGAAATAAATAGACTCAAGAATTTTTTATTAATATAAATTTTATTCCTAATTTGTAATTAAAATTCGTAACTTTTTCTTGGTAATTAAAGACAATTAAATTTAAAGATTTTCAAAAAAACTTCCTTCCACATATTTTGTCTTTTCCGTCAAAAACTTATCAATTTATCAATATTGTTTCAGAAAAGGGTCCTATATGAACCAAACAACCTAAAAACTTGACTTCCTCTTTTCTCTGCAGGATATTTTTTGTAATAAATAAGCGCCATCATATATATGAGGCTGTTTGCTTCGAGCACTGCGTTAAGGTATAGTTGAGCCTTATAGTGTAACTCAATAGTACGCTTTGCTTAAGTACCTATCTTGTTTTCCCACCCTCCGTCTTTCCGGGATGCACAAAAAGATATTTGTCATCTGTGTTTAACACTCCTGCGGTCTGCTGAGCCTCCAATACTCCAGAAGACGTAGATATTATTCTACAGCAAGACAATCCCAAAGTGGGTTGGATCGTCTAGCGAATAAAGTTAGATCGTCGATACGAATCGATTCCAATGGCTCAATCATTCCATTTCTCAGGAGAGTTAACCACTATAAGACACTACTTCCAAAGCGTGATTCGGTTTTGTCCAATTTCCTTGGAGGATGGCTACTGCTGATGTTGTAGAACGGTCGCATATATCTGACCACTACGATGTATTACCAGCAGTAAGCTAGGTAGAGATAGGTCTCCTCAACGAAAATAATAATTACGCAATCAATATAGGAATTGTGGACAATCAGTGACGAACATATATGTGAGAAATGTATGGCTATATAGCATAAAAGTCAATTTGTCAATGGGTAATTAATATTTGAGAGGCGGTTTTGACATCGATATGTCAACATTAAGAGTTCAATATTCCGCAAATATTCGGATTGATTTGGGTACTGATGAATATTTAACTTTCTTCGATGAGGGAGGAATTATTTATATAACTCGTCCTCTGGTTTCAGTTTTGAGATAATAAACAGATTACTGAAAAAGATAGTCGCAGGATTATCACTAGACAGTATTTTGTTTAATTATTAACAAGTCACGTTCGGTAGAATAGCTTACTTTAATATTTCTAAAATAACAAAAGATAAACGTTCTTAAACGTATATTATAGATTATACGAGCACAAAAAAACAAAAAACAAATAAATATTTATTAATCTTCTTTTTCCCTTCTGAAGTGTATGTATAACATTATTATAAAAAAATATCAAAATTCTTGACAGAATTCAGTTTTAGGACTTTTTAAATATCAAATTTTTCTTCAGCTATGCCTCAGATATTCAAAAATCTTAAATATTCTTCCAGTTACAATATCTTGGCAACAAGCCGACTCGATTTTAAAACTATTTTGCATATTTATTAAGTGACCACAGCTCAACGAAGTTAATCGCTTTTAAATTTATAAAAAAAGGCAGCCCTCAAAAAGATGCCGAACAAAACGACAGAAAAATTATACAAATTTACATACATAGATATCTATACTTGACATCTGTCAAAAATGTATTAGAAATTTACATAATTATAGAATATTTGAATTAAGCTTTCATTATATACCATATGTGTGCGAAAGATTTGGGGAATTTTATTGAGATTTATATTTTATTTAGAAGGACGAAGAAGACTCGACTAATATTGTAAATGTTGTAAAAGATGACGTTGGGAGGTCCTGTAAGAAGTTTATCACATGCACTCCATCTAAAATATTATAGAATAATATAATTATTATAAGTGTAAAATACCAGAACTTCTTTCGGAAATAACTATCTTTCATTATTAATTAATTAATTGTATAGTTGTAACTCAAATAGATTAAATATTATCAAGTTGTAAGTAAATCTAATTAAATCTAGTTCATAAATAGCTAATTTTACAATTAAAAAAAACTGCTAAATTGTAATTTTCATTTGTGAAATATTATCTATAATTATACATAATAATAAAGATAGCGGCATTTTCCTCTTTTATCACCTTGACAACAGTTAAATATCTTTAAATTTAGAAAAAGTTTTTCATTATATCATTAAATATGTTTACAAGAGTGAAATATTCCCTTCTTTGATATTACCGAAGAGTTTCTGCACATCCTATAGGCGGCCAAAAGTCATACTTTATCAACCAATATTAGCACACATATACATTTTATTCAAGAAATTCCTCTTTTCGGATGCAATGCCGACTTCTATCCGCTATTTCTTTTATGCTCTTCCACTTATTTATTGTTCAGGTCCTCGATAAAGAAAAATAAAACAGACAACTTGAGGAAATTTATGACACTTTGGGGAATCGTAAAAATGGATGTTTCAACACCCTTTGATGAAAACGAAAGAAGAACTGATGTCGTACTGACGCTTACTGGATCATTTTTTATTTATTCCTATCACCTGAAGCATAATTAAATTTGATTTGTTCTTGTGGCCAAATATCTAGAAAGAACTTATTGAATAAATCGGTTGAGCTTATCTTCTTCAGCCGATATATATATATATATATTCATCTTTTATTGTTGTCTACTATAATATGAGGGATATTTTATGGGGAAGAATATAAGATATAACCGCTTTATAGAGATATCATGAAATATAATTGCATATGTTGGTTTTGATCAATTGCGGTGGAATCATTAAGTATCCTGTATTTATAGTTTATTAATTATATAATTTTAAACTTATACAAACGATAAAATTATTTGTCTATTGTCATTCAAAGTCTGAGAGTCTTTAATTGTAGTACACAGTACATTTCAAGGTTCCTACTTTTTTAGTTAATTACAAAATGTTTCCAAAAATATTGGAGGAAATACAGATCGAATAAATTTTAATAAATTGACGATTTTCACAATATACAAATGGTTAATAATGCGACATTTTAAAGTTTTGTATGTGTGTACATATATGAGTTCGAATGGGAAATGTACCAACAATTAAATCACTCTGAGAAAAGACGTACTTATTTCACTAAATATGATCCCGAAAGAACAATTCAGCTGCTTTGGTCATATTTAAGAAATTATAAATATCTAAATAGTAAAATTAACTATATACCTAACTACACGTCTCACTTTCTACCACGATCGTATAGCTTAATTTAATTATTCCCACTTGGAATATATTAAAACTATAACTTAGAAGCATCAAATTGCGTGGAGAACGATCGACATTCGACATTTGCAGGAATTTTCCCGTCGTGTTCTGACAAACTTGAGCACGCTTGTCGATTAAAACGACCGCGCTACATACTTTCGATTATTAAAACAAAAATATTTTTCAGAATAGTAAAGTTCGTTTAATAGTAGATGAACGTTTGAGTTTCCAAAACAATGATTGTAATTAAAAGTCATAAATGTCTTTAATGTTACCTACTATCCTTGAACGTAAACATATAAAACAATTTGACTATATTTTGAACTAATTATTCCTTTATTTTTAATTGAACCACACATGCTGATGAAATTTCCTGACATTACTAAATTATACATAAATCGATAAATCAATCAATCCTTATCATTCCAACATCTTTAAGACTATAACTCAAAAAGTTGCATACCGTCAATAAATATTTTAAACAAAAAAATCCCCCCGAAAGACATCGTAAAAAGACGGTCGTTTGATAAATGCCGGGGAAGACAAGTTTCGATTTTAATTCTTGTATAATCAATAAATTATTACAAATTTTCATCATATATTCGTAAATAGAAGTGGCTTGAGAGCTTTGTATGTCAATGAAAATATTGACTTTATCATAGCAACAAGTTTATCGAATGACAGCCGATTTGGATCTTATATTAAATGATTTTTTCTCAAATTATTCATTATTCCTAAAAAAAACTATCTGTTTACTGTTATACTCGGATATTTCCAAACATTGTTAACTTGATAGATATTCACATTAGCTATCATAGAACGTTGTTAGTTCGCATTTCTGACTATATTTCCAGTTTGAAATATTTCTCAATTTGTTGAGGATATTATGCGTAATGTTTTAATTTGCCGATAGTACAATAAAAAACCGAACCAATGTTTTGACTATAATCATTTTCTTAAGATTTTTTTAAGTATTGCCTAATTATATTAACTACATTGAAAATATTGAGCTCTACAATTAAGCAGACAGCTGAATTTCTAAAAATGTAGACATGTGTTTTATATGATAACATTTTAACTACCCAAAAAACATTAAAAATAATTTCCTTCCCAGCTTTATGTCCCATACATCATTTCTCTGTGTAGTGAGCTAAACACCTTCGACACACCTTGTCCAGAACTAGAAACTGCTTGAAGTCCTTTAAACTGAGAGTTTATATCAGAACGTTTGTCGAGAAATGAAAGGGCAGTTTAATTTCCAGTACTAAGCGGTCATGCTTGTTGATAACTGCACAAATACACCCTATTTTACAAATATGTTAAATAAATAAATTATACAATGATTTAATTGGCCCTGCATTCTTAAATATGAGGTTGAAAGACTATAAAAAAAACATTTCTGTTACTATCTTTATGAAACTGGTGAAATAAACGGCTTTATGTTACAAAATGACTACAAAACTTTTCCTTAACACAGTTACAGACGATTTGGGCAATCTCATTTCGATAAAATTTAGGGACGTTAAAAAGAAATAAAACGAACGAATTTTCATAAGACCAATTTTGAATTTATTACGATGTTCGCAAGACTATAACACTGTGTTCAAAATAAAGGCAATCAGGTTGGCAAATATAAATCCTTAGACTCCTTAACTAGTTAACTGATGACCCATTTAATTAAAACGATGTAAAACCTTTATTACGGAATCGTGAACGATGTAAAATAATT
Source organism: Vannuccia rotundouncinata (assembly GCA_034780395.1). Classification (NCBI taxonomy): domain Eukaryota; kingdom Metazoa; phylum Platyhelminthes; order Proseriata; family Coelogynoporidae; genus Vannuccia; species Vannuccia rotundouncinata. Next base: position 7,044 of record JAUZNC010005673.1, on the reverse strand, counting down.
AAATTTTATGTCAGCCTTTTTCTACTTTATTGCGGAGATGGTCTTAAATTTCACAATTGTGAAGCAGATATTTTGAATATATATTTACCAATTAATGAAAAATCCTTACTGAAAAGTGAAGATCATATTATATATAGGTGACATTACTAGTCCTCACATCAAGATTAATAATTGAGTATTAATTATGTTTTGCAAATTTGCTTCACGGTTGGCAGAGCGTAACTATTCTTATAATTAAAACTGATTCGTTTTACCTGAATTCAATCAAGGATACATTTTTATTCTAAAAATTTATGTAAACGCTATATTTTAATGCTGCATATTTTACTTAAGATTATAGTCTGGTGTTTGCTTGATGTATTTGGTAATAAGCTTTTACTACAGCATTCAAACAATAAAATTTGACTTATATATAGCATGAAATTATTATATTAAATAAATTCATTTCAAACGTTTAAAGAATTATCGAATATTTCTAGAAATTAAATTTATAATTAGAGAAATTTTTCTGAAATATCTTATTTAGAGGTTAATAAAATCAGACTAAATATTTACTATGGTTGTTTAGAATGAATATCGTTTAAAGAGAGGATTTATAGTTCTTATTTCAAGAGTTTTGTTTTTGACAAGATGATTTTATTATAAACAAATATATTTGTGGTTGGACAAACACCACTACCTAATATACCGTTGATAAAGTTGTATATCTAACAGTAAAAATTTATTATATACAAAATAGTCTTTCAAATTCAAAACTGTCACTGTATACATTAAAATTTGTAAATATATGAGTTGTATTTATTGTTTTAAAGATTAATTTCGGAAGATCTTAAATAAGAATCAGATAAAGTTACATTTTACTAAAACCTTTTCGAATGCTGTATTTTGACTTTTTAATGTTTCCTATAAACACACCCATACATATAATTAAGAATGTTGACGGTTTGAAGTCAAACATCATTTATATTTGCCTAGTGCAAACTATACGTCAACTATTATCACAACTACAATCCGTTAGTAAACATTAATGAACTCTTTTTTCAGAATCACAAGAAGACACATCAGAGACGAAAAGGAATGAAAGAAGAAGGACTGCTGACGTCTCTACCTCCGCTTACTACAGTCATCCTCAAAACCTCTTAGATTACACAGTACGAATTGCGTACTCAGCTAACGGGCATAAATTACGTCACGCTTCGTCTTTGATGAAAACACAACTAGGTAATTTGTACTAATAAACAACTGAATTCAATATTGTCTGTAGTTAAATTTTGTGTTTTAATCGCACTTTCATTAACAAAACTATGATTAAATTAATGTAATACATTGTAATATATACGAGTTTTAAAGAGTTTTAAATTTAGAAAAGCAAATCGATAATTTTAACAACTTATTTAATCAATAAATTTTTACTTTATGAACTTCTTGAATCAGAAGTTTTAAATTAATTCAAATTGTGTTTACTATGATTTATTTCAAAATTTCGAAATTTTAAAAATAAAAATTATTTCTAATTATATTGTTATGTTTTAAAGACATTGAAAACTTACGTAACTCCCCTGACTGTTTTTATTTAGTTTCGAACGTAGCAAACAAGGCCTGCATTCCTATTGGTCGAGATGATTCGCGCTATCACCAGTGTCCTCAACGGACCTGTCAGTCACACATGGACTGTTGGGTTCCCTATGGACCACCCCAGGCCTGCGTGTGTGACTCATATCTTTGTGGTCGGGTCTGCGTAGTAGGTGAGTTTATGAGTTTATATAAATTAATATTATTTGTTTGATTATGCGCATTAAGTATTGATTAATAGTTGAAGATTTGTTCAGCTACAACATATTGTTAGAAAATGGGAATACTTTAAGAAAATTATCTTTAGAGAACATCATTTAAATTTTAATATAATAATTAATTCCGATTGTGAAAACATTTGTTGCATAACTTTTTATTAATAAAGTTTTTTATTGTTAAACTTATAATTTCAACCATTAGAATTTAGTTTTTAAAAAATTTTATTCAAAATAACGTATTAACAGTAAGAAAACATAAATTCATAATATTTTATCGATTGACAATTTATTTATTTTCAGCTTCAAGTATTCAACAAATATAAACCCTGTTTATCCAATTACTTTGAATTTCTTATTATAACTCAAATAAAAATATGCAATAGAATTTAACAGCAATTATATCTCCAAAACGACCTACTCATATATTTATTGTTGCGTACCAAAGTAATTGAGGAAAATATCGCCTCCCAATAAATTAGATGCAGTCAAACGCTGAACCGTACAAATATCCCCCCACGAGTTTCAACTCTGAGTTATTCTTAAGAGGCTGACAGATGGACGTTGAACTTGTTAGAATTCCGATTGTCAGTCATTAGTAACGCTAGGTTAAATGGGATCTTCAACATTAGAAATGCGATATTGGAGCAATTCAAATTGGACGGTTATTTAGTTTTGAACATGATACTAGCTCTCATATAAATGATAAACAATGGTTGTGCCTCAATGCTCACAATGCAATGCCCTAGGGAATCCTGGACAGATTTAATTCTGACCCATTTGAAGTCTTTTTTAATCACCAATAACTTTCAAATAGAAATTGACTTTGTTTTACTTTTTAATTTGACCTAGACTAGACATTGAATTCATAGTATTAAGTTTACTATATAACTTTAAAATTCCATCAAGTTTTGTTGCTTTCTATATTACGCAATATGTTAACATTCAAATATCTGGTTCGTCAGTAATGCTCGCGTTTATGTATGTACGATATAGGATTTTGATTAATTTATTAATATGTCATGGCAGTAAATATATACTTCCCTTATAGAACGTACATATTTCAACATTTTGAAAACAACATTTTTTTTCTGATACGGTATCTACTAACTAGTCAGTCTATTCCTTTCCTTATCAATATCTTAAGAAAACAGTTATTGAAGGAAGTCATGATATATTGATTAATTGGTTAAACAAATTGATGCCTTAGTGTGGCTATCACAAAATTCATGATCAATTCCCTTTAAAATGTTATATTTGATCTTTATATGAGACAGTGCATAGCTAAATGTATCTCCTAATGTAACTAAAATATAATGTTATCTACTCTACAGCCCTGTTTGAAATACATTATTGCTATATAGCATATTGAATGTAGCATATAGCGTATAGTTTAACCAAATACATTATTAATACACTATATATATATCTACGTATTAAAGTGTTTTATATATCATATATAACTGCCGATTAACAAACACCTTTTTCCTCCAGAAATCGTGATTGATTAATTGATTGATTAATTTATTTATATATATATATATATATATATATATATAATTAAAATTTCTCTATATATTTAAAGGTTTCTTAATTCATTATATAAAAGAACGGCGGAGGCCAGCTGTTTATATAGAGTATATTTAGAGAATGAAAATTTAATTACAATTAATTTTTTCCTTTAGTTAACTTTGTAATCATGTTATTTTTAACCCATTTTTGATTTATATAATTAATAATTAAATAAATAAGGTTTTTAATTACTTAAATATATTCGAATTTTGTTAAATTATACAATTAACAATATAATGGGCATTTTATAAACCCCGAACGTTCATGACCATGATGCCCTGTCACATATATTCATGGTAGAAAGAATTACAAAATGAGATGGTCAATATAAATAGAACAAAAAGGCAGAACAGACCACTTTATACACAATCTAATAAACTAATAAGTTATTAATAATTATAGGTAATAGTTATTAATAAATTAACATTGGATATATTATACGATTAATAATTTTTTAATCCTGAGTTTAGATTAATACATTTGTCATTATGAAGGCGGCTTCAACACCAAATAATCGAATTGAATTAAAATCTATATGGTGGCCGGTATTAATACAATGAACAGTTAAGGCTTATTAATATTAAATTTAAGAATAACAGACCTGAGTTCCTTAATGCGAGTAAATAAGACAGGACCACTTTGTTGAGGAAATCTTTACAGGAAATTTTGTATACTACAGTTTCGGTATTTAAGTTAGGGCCATTAAAAATAAGATCAGATTTAGTAGACGAAGGAAAGATAAAAATAATATCGGAATTAAAGGATTTTTGGAAAAATATTTATTGGGGGCAGAATCTAAGACAGGGACATAAGGAAAAAACATTTTTTTAAATACTGAAACTGTAATTTACAAAATTTCCGGCCTGTAATGAATGCCATAATAAAATGTTATGTCGGTGAAAGTGGTCGGGTCCTATCTATACTCTCATTAAGGAACACAAGTCTGCTATTCTGAAATGTAAAATTAATAAGCCTTAGCTGTTCATTGTATTAATACCAGCCACTATCGATTTTAATTCCATTCAATTATTCACCAATTCAATGATATTAAAATTAGGCGTTTATCCGTAGTGTTGAAGCCGCCTCATAATGAAAAATGTAATAATCTCAACTCGGGATTTTTTAATATTAATCGTAATTATTAGTTTATTTGATTTATGTATAAAGGTTAGTTTATTATCAAGAGCTATTTATAGGATTTTTCAATAATTTATTGTACTAACCTCCCATTAAAATTTCGTACAAGTCAAATATTGCACGACTTCGTAGGTAAAAATGTTTGCATGTTCGGATTAATCGGAAAAAATACAGAACTGTAAAACTTTGATAGAAAACTCGCAATATCTTTCAACTTAACTTTCAACTTCAGTATTCACTTTGAAGCAAAGTCGCCGCTTAAAATACATGGTGTAGCTTCATTGACAGACGTTTGCAGGGAGAGGACGAAACTGGTTCTCTTAAAACTGAATCAATAGGACGCCGCCGGGATATATTTACGTACGCAACTGAACTCCTCATGACAATGTGTTTACATATGCAATTGAGAGGATGAAAAACGGAGATAGAGAAAGTTGTAGATAAGCGAAGATTAAAGATTGTTTTTAAGAACGAAGAAATGAACATTTTGAAATTACAAGTAATCTTTTAAATAACAAAATTGTCAAATCATAATTCATATTGCCCATATAATAGTTTATTTGCAATGCGTGCAGAGAGATTTCAGTGGAAAAATAATCAAATTGTTCTGCTTATAATATAGGAATCGAATATCAACTATAAATTAGCTTTCTTAGGCGACAATATGGCCGTTAATAAATTCAGTCATTTTATAATTGATGCGTTTATGGTGAATTATGATTATTAGTTTTGGTATTTGCACAAACTGTAGATAGAAAAAATTATATACCTATAGTACCCATTTCATGGATTTTAGAAAAAGTGTCCACTTAAAATAAATGAACATCACCCATATATCGATCGTAGAAGTATGCCATGGTTATAGTTTACATATATTATTTAGTATACCTCTTGATATAACATACATCTTACGGGCTGTCATACCATACAGTATGTGTAAATATATAATTATACATTGGCTGTCATAAACTTTTATGTTTTGTGTCTTCCTGCTCTGTTTCTTGAGGTAAAGAGGGAACGGAGGCGGAAAAACCACCCGTCAATAGTTTTAGGATTAATAAACTCTATTTGCATATCTTAAAACTACCTTCAGTGGGTATACAAGAAGGATGTGGAGAAGATTTCAAGAGTTTTTTCGGAACTTTTATCCAGTGTGCAGTTACTTTGATAGTTGTATATCATAGGTGATCATGATTAAGATTAAATACTCGGTCGTTTAAGGGATCTATCATCTGTGTTTAATAAATAAAATACAAACATATTTCGACGCATCGTTAAATTGGTGTTTAATAAATGTAATAAAATATTTTCTTCATTTTAAGACTAAGTCACATTTGAAAATTATTTATTTACTTTAAAAACTCAGAAGTGTAAACAATCTCAGTATTCATACACTATTTGTAATTTGTGAATTTTAAATGTTTTTAGTATGAAATTTGCTTGCCATATATACAGGTTTTAATCAATGACTCTTTCTAATTATATGGATAATTTGTATTCATTAAGTAAATACATATTCTGACGATGTATATTGTAATTCATTTATTTGTCTAAGATTGAAACATAATTGAAAACATGTAAAATATTACTTGCAGTCAAGAAGAGTTAATTCTGAAATAGGTTCACACCTGTTTATGAGGGTAAAAAATAATGTTTAAATATAGAGGTGGATATAGTCCATCCAGTTCTAATGATAAAGAAATGTGATCTAAGAAGAGGGATAATGCAATGGATGAAAAGTGTTTGAGTGAAAGATGGTGGAGGAGAAGGTGTTGGAGAGTGTAGAGGAGAGAGATGAGGAGAAGGGTGGAGGAGTGGGTGGAGGAGAGTTTAGAGGAGAGGGTGGAGAAGAAGGTGGAGGAGAAGAGCGGAGGAGAGTGTAGAGGAGAGGGTGGAGGAGAAGGGTGGAGGAGAAGATGGAAGAGAAGGGTGGTGGAGAAGGGTGGAGGAGAGGGTGGAGGAGAAGGTGGAGGAGAAGGGTGGAGGAGAGGGTGGAGGAGAAGGTGGAAGAGAAGGGTGGAAGAGAAGGTGGAGGAGAATGTGGAAGAGAAGGGTGGAGGAGAAGGGTGGAGGAGGAGGTGGAGGAGAAGGGTGGAGGAGAAGGTGGAGGAGAAGGTGGAGAAGAGAGTGGAGAAGAAGGTGGAGGAGAAGGTGGAGAAGAGAGAGGTGGAGAAGAGAGAGGAGGAGAAGGTGGAGAAGAGGGTGAAGAAGAAGGTGGAGAAGAGAGAGGAGGAGAAGGTGGAGAAGAGGGTGGAGGAGAAGGTGGAGAAGAGGGTGGAGAAGAAGGTGGAGGAGAAGGTGGAGAAGAGAGTGGAGAAGAAGGTGGAGGAGAAGGTGGAGAAGAGAGAGGAGGAGAAGGTGGAGGAGAAGGTGGAGAAGAGAGTGGAGAAGAAGGTGGAGGAGAAGGTGGAGAAGAAGGTGGAGGAGAAGGTGGAGAAGAGGGAGGAGGAGAAGGTGGAGAAGAGGGTGGAGGAGAAGGTGGAGGAGAAGGGTGGAGGAGAAGGTGGAGGAGATGGGTGGAGGAGAAGGGTGGAAGAGAAGGGTGGAG